>JBAMJV010004458.1:0-42887 GCA_037951105.1 Echinarachnius parma
ACTTGCTATAGAAAAAACAAAAATGACAACGCAGAACCACTTTAATAATCAGAGTTGCTGATATAAATGAGCTTTGTAGAGCGGGTAGATTTCCCTTCGTCCAATGAACAAATTGATTCTACAGTGCCAATTTGTATATATCCACAGGTAGGCCGTTGTTTATACTGAAACCCTCTAAGTAAAGTCACTACCATATCACAGTATTACACCCTAGTTAGTGTACATGTTTATTAGTAAAAACGAAAGGTTGAACTACATGGGTAAATTTTTACAAACATGTATATAAATCTATGTAAATGTATACTCTATCTCTATATTACAGTACTAAGCCCTGAATGTACGACGTAATGCCCTCATAAATGATTGGAGTCTTAATTCAAGATTTTGCTTTAAAGTAGCCCACCAAACTAGTTCTATGTTGAAACACTGACTGGTGCACAACAAGTATGATGTACACAATCATGTTAATTGCATTCTAGATCCTGCTAGGATTGAAAGCTATGCTCTATACGACTCTAATTTTATCACATTGGCGATTTTTAGTAGATTTTATACGCAGTTTTCAGCAGTATTTCCTGTATTCAATAATGTTAATGTGTACTGTATGTCAGAATATTGCTAAGTACACCTACATGTACTAGCCATGGGCTGGCGCTTATGTTTTGACACTTGTAAGCAGATAAATACTAGACCAACATTTGCTAGAGTTAACTTTGACATAAACATTAAGCAAAGCAAAGTATGATGACAATTTACTACTAACTTGTATTAATTGTGCGTAAAAGATGTTCCAGTTCTGACTTTTGAATGCAAATTTTAACCTATTTCAGCCTCTGCAATGCACAAAATCTGCATGTGACCGGCTATAGCAAAACCCTGCACTTGTCGGTAATTCATGTTTTGAAGAGATGGGCATTTTAAGTACACATATTGTGTGTAAAGGACTTTTAATTGTAAATTGAAACAATCATATCTTCGCCAATTATTGACTAATTTGTTCAAACAAAGCATCAAATGAAAGCTTGTGATAAGAGGCCTTTCTAATGGTCTGAAAATCTACATTTTGATTTTTTACCACAAGTGCAGGGTTTTGCTATAGCCGGTCACATATTTGTTTAAATAACTCAATGTACAGTATGTAAACGAGATGAATTTGTACATGAAAATACAATTGATACTTTAAATGTGGTAATATTTGTGGTGCATTAATTTTCGCTCATTTTGCGAACCATTTCCTGATACTCTTATTGTTCTACTACACAGCAATTCCTTTCTTTGCGAATTGGTAATTTGCCATCTGGACTCGGGAGTGAAAGCTCGAAATTCAACAAAAATAAAACCCCATTAAAATAATATACAGTGTATATAATAATAAGAGTCAATAATATACATTGTCACACATTTATAATGAGAATATATCCAGTTAGCTTTTGATACTCCCCTTTCTGTCCAGCGCATCTAGAAAGCCTTGCGCTGTATGCACAGCTCTCTTGCGCTCTGTCCTTACATAGGGGTCCCCATGGGTGTCTATATTGTCTAGATTAAGTACTTGGCGTAGCAGGAGTTCTTCAAGCTTCAGGTAACTTTTGTCCGATTTCCTACCCCGGAATGTATAAACATCATTCCCCAGCTTCTCAATACCTCTCATTATTTCCTGTATTTCCTTTAGTTCCTTTGAGGTCGGCTGCGCGGGAGCCTCGTTGCGCGGCAAAGGCGATCCCCTCTCGTTGCGCGGTGACGGCGATCCCCGATCGATCTCCACGGTATTGGAAGTCGCAGCCTTGGTCATCTTGTGCTGGGTCCTGGGAGGCGACCTTGGTGGCGAGTTGGGCTCCCTCATCGGTCCCCTGAAGGCAGCCCTGCGCGATGGCGGCTGCTGATTCGCCTGCTGAAACCCAGCTGCCATACCATCCTCCGGGAACTGTGGCAGTTCCCCCGACACGCTGATGTTTGGCAGCTGATGGGGAGCACTGGACGTCTGTTGGACCCGGGGGTGTGCCTGAGGGGGGTCCAGCCGGGTCGTTCTCTGCCCGATCAGCGACTCGTGGGGGTACGGGGGCGCCGGGGGCGGAACGTATGGAAAGTCAGTGGCCTGATGGTGATAGGCTGTGCTCGGCAGCACTTGAACCGGTATAGAAATGGGCGTCTGGTGACCGTTAAAGGTTCTCATGGATGGAGTCATACCACCGCTGCCATGGTGGCTAAACTCCGGGCTTCCTCTGCCGGGCGACTGCGAGCCGTGCTGTATGTGGATAGGCACGGATGTGACGTACCCCTGACCGTTGTTCGACTGCTGCTGCTGCTGATACTGCGGCTGCTGATGCTGTGGCTGCTGATGCTGCGGCTGCTGGGAATGGGAGGAGGGTCGTACCGCCCCTCCCCTCTGCAGCACACTCCCCCTCTCCATCTGCTGTATGGGTGAGCGCCGGCTCTGGCGCGGGCTGTGCATCGTCACGGGCCGCTGAAGGTTTGTCGTTGCCCGCCGACTCGCCTGAGGACTCGCGGCTATGCTCTGGTTGACGAACTTGCCATCCACGATGGGGAACTCCCTGTGGTGATTCTTGGGGCTGGAGCCCCCGCTTCCCCCGTGCCCGTGGCCCCCATGCTCCACCTGTACCGGACGGTTCTGCCAGTAGTACTGCTGTTGGCTGGTTGGCGCCGGGTGTGCGCGGTGAGTCACTGGGTGGACGTGCATGTTTCCTAGTGATGGTGACTCATTCAAAGACTGCAGAAAGACAAAATGGTAAACAGAATTGTTAGAAGAATGTCTGGCGATATTGGCACATGAATCTTCGAACAATTGCAAAATTGTTAAACTGTCAATATTGATTCATGCCACATGAATTCAGACAATTGCAGATTTTGTCAACTGTCAGCTTACAAAATGTTGAAGACATTAAATTCTGAAGGAGAAATTACACTGGGATTCATTTTGTTCAGGTCTACAAGTGTTATCACTCCAGAAATGTTCAAACACGCACTGTATATATACATGTATGACACATATTTCACTGACAACATGACAGGTCAATTGAAACTACTCATTCTGACCCCATTTCTATTTCCCCCAACCCCTGGGCAAGGTGGAACAACTGTTGATAGCTCTGAGACTCAGTAAAGAACATGAAACTTTGGAGAAGCCAGGGTGCTACATGTACTTTTTGCAATCCCTGAACTGCCTTTAGGAGGCAAGTACATTGAAAATGTTGAGGAAGTTTGCAACCACTTGTAAAAAGAAAAAAAATGTAATTGCCCTAACAGAGTAGACTACATGTACTTGGTACATTTAGTCTACTAAATTGCAACATGCAACATAAAGCTGAAAATGGCTTGATGTAAAGTTTGCAAAAAGTAGATACACACTAAAAATTCATTTTCAATCCCTTTTCTGTTGCCAAGTTGCTTGCCTATTTCGGGCCCCCTGCTTTCTTTGTTAAAAAAATATATATTGTCAGCAAAATACACAGAGCCCCGAAGCGATGACGGATGTAGGCTTTAAAATGTAAGAAAAGGCCCCAGAGTTCAGTGCAACACAACATGCTATTTAATGGCAGCCAAGCATGAAAAGTAGCTCTTAACAAAATAATATTTACACCCTAGAGAGAGTATCCTCGCTATACTGTACAATCGTAGCACATGGCTGTTACAATTAGAACTAGACAGAGTGCACTCACGGAGTGCATACCTCCGCCAACGCCAGGCGCAGAACACCCTAACAGACGAACCCACTAACAAACGAACACACGAACAAACAGGACCGAAAACATAACCTCCTTGGCGGAGGTAATTAATGTTGTCATAAATGTTCTCTTAGCCAGGGAATTGTTGTTTTACTTTTCATGGCCAATAAACATGAAAACATAATTCCTTGGCTAAGAGAGCATTTAATATGACAACATTTATTTCAATGAATTCATTCTAATTGCAACATCAATTAGCTACATTGTACAGAGCAAGGGTATACATTTTTAAGCTTCTCTGCATGACAATAGCATTCTAAAATTCATTTTTGCATTGAATTTTATGCAACTTTATAGTTTATGGGGGATCTTTGCAAGATAAATTTTTTTTTTTTTTCCACTTCTCAGATTACAAACATGCAACATTACATTGAAAAGAATTTGATGTAAAGTTTGCAAAATAAGTCAACTCATGTACATGAGGTAATAATAAACAAAATTTCAATTACATAGAAAAATTTCTTAGAACAAATTTATTTGTAAGCAAGCATAAAACGGACATTCAAAAAGCTTTTACATACAATAATTGTTATTTCTATAGTACCTGAAAAAGCAGAATTTTCACATAAAGAATTCCAGACTAGAATCCGTCGCAATATCAAATCAAGTATTTCCCAGACACTAGTAGAACTTGAACAAATTGGACGATACAGGAGAATTTAAAAAGAAAATTAAAACAATCCTTGTTATTTGTACAAACGGAACACAATCAAAAGCGCAAAAAACAATCCAAGTTATTTTAGAGAGACAACGATGATCGATGGCGAATCGAGGCAAGTAGAGAACGTTAGGCCTAGTGCAAAATGTCAACAATGCGACACAGCCCAAGTTGTTTGGAGAATATTTGAAGCGAACCAAGAGAAAGTTTAGCGTACGTGTGGCGTGTGCACATGGGGCAAGATCCAAGATCGCAACTGACGTTGGAGAGGGGGGACATCAACGCTTAATAAGCGCAAGGTTGCCCACTAATCCAGCCCCTTCCTGCCAAACAAGTCGAGGACTAGTCTCGACAAACAGACCCATGGCTTCAGAGAGCTAGTTGAAGCAAAATTGATTTGGAAGCAAACATGGGGACTTACGGAGATCGCACTTGTAGTCCAAGTGCAGATAAACAACTTTTGTATAATAATTTTGTTTTTGTTTTAACCTAATGTACGAATGATTGGTGTCAACTGTTGATAATTTGTTTTGGTTTTATTCACGAGTTATACAACATGAACAAAACTGACATTTTCTTGCAAATTTCCTGGAAAAAAATTGTTAAACACTTACAAAAATAGATCTACCTGAAGCATCATTATGATATGAATTCTGAACATTTAAACTAAGTTTTCTAAATATTGTTACCTGCACTTTTATATCTAAAATAAAGTAAAATCTCATTGGATTACAAAAATCTACCCCAAAACAAATCTGAAGAGTTTTGAATTAAAAGCCTAGTCAGCCTCCACCTCAATTTATGAACACCCAGCTGCAAAAAAAAGGGGGTCACTTTCCCTTTTTTCAGGAAACAGATAAGATCTCTAGAGATCCTCTCTAGACTGTCAGAAGAGCAAGATTAGTCTGCCTTCAAGCCACTCCAAAGTTGTTTTTTCCCCCACCCAAACAACTTGAAATAAATGTCCAATATATACATCTTTACAGGGAAATTGTTTTTTCTTTTCGGGGGGGGGGGGGGGGGGGGGAGGGGGCTTCTTTTCAAGCTCTCCTGCATGAAAATAGTACCAACAAATTAGTTTTACATTGAACTCTAGGGCTAGGCAAATGCAGGCTCTTTTATGATTTTCGGGGGATCTTTTTGACATTTCGGGGGCTACATTAAATCGCCCTGAGCCCCAGTGTATTTTATTCAATGCATCTTAAAGTTAAATTAGTTGGACTGTATAGTTTGAACATGTTGTAACTCTAGTCAAATGCAGTATTTAATACAATTTGACAATGTCCTTCTGACAACCAACACCAAGCATGGTGGCTTAGCGGTTAGAGTGTCCGCCTCATGCACGGGAGGTCCTGAGTTCGAACCCAGACCAGGGCCCTGTTTCATAAAACTTGTCCAATTGTTGTAAGTGTCCAATTATGGCAACTACTATGGCAACAGCCAATCAGCATCAAGCATTTTAGCTGATGCCATTGGTAGTTACAATAATTGGACACTTACAACTGGAAAAAGTTTTATGAAACGGGAGCCGGGTCATACCAAAGACTTTAAAAATGGTACCTTCTGCCTTCTAGCCAAGCGCTTGGCATTTATAGAATGGAGAAGGGAAAGTGAATCATGCGAGTTACCAGAGGACTGGCCCCCTTCTGTAACTTTTGCTTCATTTAGTAGACGTGTGGCCTAGGGCTAATGAATTGGAGATAGGCGCCACCTTATGTGCCAACATTGGCCTCGGAAGGACTTTAACTAACTAACCTTCTGACCACCAAAGTATTATTCATGATTTCACTCGCCTAACTAGGCAAACAACAAATTTACAGATTTTCTTATATCTTTTTATTTGTTTTCTGGTGTCGGGCCACTAAGCAGAGGCGAAAAACAAACCATGGGAAAGACTTTAATTTCTTGTTATTTGGTACGATTGTATTGGTCTCATTTGTGTACCCCTCACTCAGTTCACAATTCTACACTTGCACAGTGCAGACATAAATGACAAAAGCCTCCACACTAACTTTTTCTTTACTGGCTCGATCAGGCAAGTAAAATCATAATTGTTAACATTTTACTTGCCCCAACAGAAACGTTACTTATGTACAATACATGACCAATTACTTCTAGATGAATGCATTTTCCTCTCGTATTTGATATTTTCATCAATAATTTAGTTGCCCAATCGAGCAACCAAAGTACCAAACTAGACCATTTATCAAATTTTACTTGCCCAACTTCAATTTTTGACTTGCCCAGGGCAAGTGGGCTAGTGTGATCTGTGTCTTACTGTACATGAAGATGTAGATTTTGCAATAATGCAATCCTACTCGAGTTCATACCAGGCCAGGGGGGTGTTTCACAAAGATTCTAAGTTGGACTTAAAAAGTATGGAAAGCCATTAGTTTCTTTGAAAACTTTTTTGTAAAAGTCACTTTTCAAAGGCATAAAATGTTGTTTCAAGTCACAAATATTTTTCTATAGATCAAGGAGATTTCATGTTCTTGATGCAACATTTATGAAAAGTCTAAAATACTTGCATTTTTGCTTTTGAATATATTTTATTCCAAGGCTACAAATGGCTTTCCATAATATTTAAGTCCAACTTAGTGCTAAGTTCAACTTAGGATCTTTGTGAAACACCCCCCTGGACCAGTTTCCCCATATGTAGACAATGGGTCAAGTATTTTGTCAGTTAATTCATTTAGTGATTTAGAATACGTCTGACAATCTCGTTTTGTTTTCCATACAATCTTAAAAAGTGCAAAATCATGGTGCTTTTTACAAAAGTAATGCAGGAACGTGACATGAACATACTTAGCATAGAACTTGATGTACATGTACAATGTTTGTACGCCTTGTCCAAACAAAGTTTCATTCTATGATAATTGATTAATGGGATGCCAAAGGAAAGACCTATTCACAGCCTAACACCCTAAAATGAACAATCATTCTGTTTTTTTTTCATTCATCACTCAAACTGCAAATGAATGACTTCCAGGTTCGTATTCCAGATATCTAGGGTCTACAGACTCTACATTTAGTATGCAAGTACGGCACGCCATAAGTATGTTTAGACTATCTTAAGTAGGAGAAAAATAATCAACCAGAACGTCAATGACGTAGCGCTCATCCGCCATCTCGCAACATCAAATATCGCAAATTTCATGTGGTACACTTTTCAACTGGTCAAAAAATAAAAATTTGATGCCCTGGAAGGGACATGGGAAAAAATAAAAAAATAAAAAAATAAATTTAAAAAATAAAAATAAAAATAAAAATAAATAAAATAAAAAACAAAAACAAACAAAACAAACAAACAAACAAACAAAAAATAAAATAAAATAAAAAAAAATAAAAATAAAAATAGAGAAATAAATAAAAATTAAATTAAAAAAAATTTAAAAAATAAAAAAATAAAAAATTTACCATAATTAATGAATGGAGAAAAATTTCAAAATTCTGTGTAGCAGTTTAGTGTACCAAAGTTAGCTCTACCAGATAAAGCAAACCAAATCAAAATCGGTCGAGAAATGAAGGAGAAGAAGCATTTTTTGTGATTTCGAATAATTTGCATAAATTACCATAGATAATGAATTTCATGAATCTGTATAGAAGTTTGAAATCCCCCTCTTAGCCCTATCTTATGAAACCTAGCCCTATTAGATAAACCAAACAGAATGAAAATCGGTCGAGAAATGAAGGAGAAGAAGCATTTTTTGTGATTTCTGGAATAAATTTGCATAAATTACCATAATTAATTAATGGAGAAAAATTTCAAAATTCTGTGTAGAAGTTTAGTGTACCAAAGTTAGCTCTACCAGATAAAGCAAACCAAATCAAAATCGGTCGAGAAATGAAGGAGAAGAAGCATTTTTTGTGATTTTTGGAATAAATTTGCATAAATTACCATAATTAATTAATGGAGAAAAATTTCAAAATTCTGTGTAGAAGTTTAGTGTACCAAAGTTAGCTCTACCAGATAAAGCAAACCAAATCAAAATCGGTCGAGAAATGAAGGAGAAGAAGCATTTTTTGTGATTTTTGGAATAAATTTGCATAAATTACCATAATTAATTAATGGAGAAAAATTTCAAAATTCTGTGTAGAAGTTTAGTGTACCAAAGTTAGCTCTACCAGATAAAGCAAACCAAATCAAAATCGGTCGAGAAATGAAGGAGAAGAAGCATTTTTGGTGATTTTTGGAATAAATTTGCATAAATTACCATAATTAATTAATGGAGAAAAATTTCAAAATTCTGTGTAGAACTTTAGTGTACCAAAGTTAGCTCTACCAGATAAAGCAAACCAAATCAAAATCGGTCGAGAAATGAAGGAGAAGAAGCATTTTTTGTGATTTTTGGAATAAATTTGCATAAATTACCATAATTAATTAATGGAGAAAAATTTCAAAATTCTGTGTAGAAGTTTAGTGTACCAAAGTTAGCTCTACCAGATAAAGCAAACCAAATCAAAATCGGTCAAGAAATGAAGGAGAAGAAGCATTTTTTGTGATTTCGAATAAATTTGCATAAATTAGCATATATAATGAATTTCACGATTCTGTGTAGAAGTTTTAAATCCCCCTCCTAGCCCTATCTTATGAAACAATCAGAATCAAAATCGGTTGAAAAATAACGAAGAAGAAGCATTTTGTGGACGGACGGACGGACGGACGGACGGACGGAAGGACGGACGGACGGAAGGACGGAAGGACGGACGGACGGACAGACACCGGACGCAACGCCATGGCATAAGCTCATCGGGCCCTTCGGGCCGGATGAGCTAAAAACATGACAAGCAAAGATTAAAGTGACTTAATTGAATTAGCTGCTTGTAGATCATAACGAAATAGAAAAACAACTTTTTATTCAAGAGCACCTGACACATAACAGGGCCCTCTCTCTACAAACCCAATTCACCAGGGAAAGTGAAAATATGGAAAATGTTTGGATTTCACAAGATTAAGTGGAAAATATCAAGGATTTTAATTTATAAATAATGAAAAGCATTAATTTAATTTTCAAGAATGTTCCAGAAACTGACCAGAAATATATTATGAAAATGAGCAAAGAAATTCTATAGGGCTTCCTCTGGAAAATGTTCTGTAAAATGCTGTGAAATAAACAGAGATTCAATTGAACCCGCTCTTGAGAATTCAGTCAGTATGTGATCGGCTATATAGCAAAACCCTGCACTTGTCGGAAAACTTCAAAATGTAGATTTTCATATCATTAGAAAGGCCTCATCACAAGCTTTCATTTGTTGCTTTGTTCTGACAAATTGGTGAAGATATGATTGTTTCAATTTTACAATCATAGGTCTTTTACACACATTATGTGAACTTAAAATGCCCATTTCTGCAAAACATGAATTACCGACAAATGCACGGTTTTGCTATAGCCGGTCACATATGTGACCTTACACCACAAAACGACCAATAAGTCGGGGAAAATTATTTTGCTGCTTTTCATAAAACATTAAAATAGAAGTCATTACCTTTAAAATGGTATATCATTTGTCATATTTGGACTAAGCAAACCCTCTCAAAATGAACAGCAAAGATTTGGAATATGGCTGAAGAATTTTTAAAATAAGGGAGACACAGGCCATTTAAAAGAACAGTTTCCATTAAAGCGCTGTAATAAGATCACATTTATTGGATGAAAAAATAATATTTAAACATGATTTCCGATGCTCAAATTGTTACAGAAGCTAGATTAAGATATGCTTATTCAAGAAATACCAAAATCCTAAATCTCAAATTTTGAAAAAAATTTGACTATTTTAGCTAATAAAAGAGAAACTACCACAGCGACATAACGGTCGTTTTGTGGTGTAAGGTCACATATTATGAAAATGAGCAAAGAAAATAGGGCTTCCACTGGAAAATGTTATAAATGTAAAATGCTGTGAAATAAACAGGGATTCAATTGAATCCGCTCTTGAGAATTCAGTCAGTATATCATAGTACAATTTGTGCAGATACTGTTCTGTTGGTCTGTCGGATCATCGGATGTCCATCTTGATGTCCCCAGAAGTATGTAGCTTATTTTTGTCACAGCTCTTACGCACTGCCATTAAACGGAGTGCTCAGTTTAGCAGTTTATGCAGGCCTATGAGGGGGCTATTTAGATTCTCTTAATTGTCCTCATCGACCCCTTCATCCAATGTTCAACAGACAGACGCTTCTTTTCAAGTAGATTTTTGCAAGTATGATGGAAGCAATGTGCAGGCTGCTTATACTCGGTTTTACTATACAGGGTGGCCCCAAAAAACGGAACGGGGCACTTTCCAAAGTATAACAACAAAATGATTGTCCATCGGATAGTGTGTCTTTTCCAATAAAAAATGATACCAAGAACAGTAATTTTGGTTGTGTAGTTTTTGTTTTAGGGCGCTGTGAGTGACACCATGTCAGGTTCCCATTTTTGTCAATTTGTACCAAGTCAGTGTCTGATAAAGGGCAGGTCCAAGCTAATGTCCCCCTTGATGGGGAAAATTCATCTTCATTTTAGAGTGTCAAATTTGGTATCAAGTTCAGATTTTTAGTATAGAAATTTGCATAATCTGCATATATTTAATGAGCAGGGGACATCTAATTTGCATATATATAAGCGTGACGTACGGGACATTATGTTTTTATTTCTATTATTTATTTAATCAATCAAGCATTAGTTGACCAAATTTTCAAGTTTCAAAATTAATTAATTATGCTAATTAGGGCCTGTACAAAATGCTATGTCCCGTATGTCACAAAAATGAGCACATTTTTAAATATTTCAGTATGAAACAGTTGATTTTTTCCTTTCATATTCTGTGAAGTTCTAATTTATCATACTCCTCACCTGCTAGCTAAGTTTTATGGAACATTTTTTTACAATTTTTAAATTTTATTAGCTAATTAACAAATGTGACGTACGGGACAAAAGTGTGACGTACGGGACATTTTCAGTGTTAAGGCAACGGCAAGTCAGGTAAAAATTATTTGTTTGTGTTTTAACCGCTAATCATCATAAGAATACAAAGATACACATGTACTCTCCAGAAGCTCAGAATAAATAGGTCTTCCCTTCAGGAGTCACCTCTAAAAAGAATGTTTTCCATTTCATACTTCGTGATATAGCTATATTTTCATGAAAATATGTCTTGAGGGGGAAATTTTAAATATCTTAAAATTACCTTTAATTAATTATCTAAAATACTAGACAATCAATTTGAGTAGGGAAACTGCATGTAAATGATGGAAAGACAGTATTACAGTGGTTCAGTACACCAAGACATTCCAAACAGGTTCAAAAACTGTAAGAAAGTGCTAAAAAGGCACACAATAGTATTACGTTTTCTTCTGAACAGTCCCATGTATAGGATTTCATGTAAGTTGCCACATTTTTTATGATTCTGTTTAATTTACTCATATTTATCTCTTTTTTGGCAAATTAAAAAGTAATTTACATCAGAAGAAAGTAACCTACACATTTTGAAGCGAAATGAAATTATTCTTTAACTTACATGTAATTAATGAAAATTATTGTTCCTCAGAGCTTCACTTTTTAAAAGTTTGATTACAAATTTGAATTGAAGTGTTTTTAATTTCTAAGCCATCAGAATATTAGATTTATACAATAAGAACAAATATATTGCAAAATAGAATTACAGATTTTGAAATAAATATAGACCAGAACGTCAATGACGTAGCGCTCATCCGGCATCTCGCAACATCAAATATCGCAAATTTCATGTGGTACACTTTTCAACTGGTCAAAAACTGCCCTGGAAGGGACATAAATTTTTTAAATTTGTTTAATTAGAGCAAAAAAAATATAAATTTGACGCCCCAGAAGGGACATGGGGAAAAAAAATAAAATAAATAAATAAAAATAATAATAAATAAATAAAAAAATGTAAACAAAATAACCAAAATTTTTTTTTTTTTTTAATAAAAAAAAAAAAAATAAAAAAAAAAATAAAAAAAAAAATAAATAAATAAATAAATAAATAAATAAAAAATTACCATAATTAATTAATGGAGAAAAATTTCAAAATTCTGTGTAGAAGTTTAGTGTACCAAAGTTAGCTCTACCAGATAAAGCAAACCAAATAAAAATCGGTCGAGAAATGAAGGAGAAGCATTTTTTGTGATTTTTGGAATAAATTTGCATAAATTACCATAATTAATTAATGGAGAAAAATTTCAAAATTCTGTGTAGAAGTTTAGTGTACCAAAGTTAGCTCTACCAGATAAAGCAAACCAAATCAAAATCGGTCGAGAAATGAAGGAGAAGAAGCATTTTTTGTGATATTTGGAATAAATTTGCATAAATTACCATAATTAATTAATGGAAAAAAATTTCAAAATTCTGTGTAGAAGTTTAGTGTACCAAAGTTAGCTCTACCAGATAAAGCAAACCAAATCAAAATCGGTCGAGAAATGAAGGAGAAGAAGCATTTTTTGTGATTTTTGGAATAAATTTGCATAAATTACCATAATTAATTAATGGAGAAAAATTTCAACATTCTGTGTAGAAGTTTAGTGTACCAAAGTTAGCTCTACCAGATAAAGCAAACCAAATCAAAATCGGTCGAGAAATGAAGGAGTAGAAGCATTTTTTGTGATTTTTGGAATAAATTTGCATAAATTACCATAATTAATTAATGGAGAAAAATTTCAAAATTCTGTGTAGATGTTTTAAATCCCCCTCCTAGCCCTATCTTATGAAACAATCAGAATCAAAATCGGTTGAAAAATAACGAAGAAGAAGCATTTTGAAAACTGTGGACGGACGGACGGACGGACGGAAGGACGGACGGACGGACGGAAGGACGGACGGACGGACGGAAGGACGGACGGACGACGGACGCAACGGCATGGCATAAGCTCATCGGGCCCTTCGGGCCGGATGAGCTAAAAAATTACAAATAAAACTTGAGGGAAAAATGTCCCGTACGTGCGCATACTTATTTTCTTTCGTTAATTATCATGAGAAAAATAGTCATGAAAGAATTGTTTTTGTTTAGTGTGTACTAAGGCTGAGTCATGTCGGTAATTGTCGGAACCGGGTCCCGATAAACTTTTACCGGTCGGGAACCGGTATCCCGATAAATTTTTACCGTCGAAACTCGGACCGGTAAAATCACGCAATCGTGCACGCATCGGCAAAAATGCACTGTTTGGGGCATATATTGCTCTTTTTATATGCAAATAACATTATAAATACTGAGGCTTTTTTGGATTTACATATCAATCTTTACGGGAAAATAGTTACAGACTATCCAGAATTAACTCAGTTTCGCATGAAAAGTATTTTTTTTCGAAGTAAATTGTTCACCATTACCCATCGCAACGCGGCTCACAGAAACTTAGCCCGCTAGTCGGGGGGAAACGATCGCTTGTGACTGTGAGCCACTGCCCTCAAAAAGTGGCTATAAATTAGCCTTTTCGCAATCAACACCATTGTGGTAGTCTACTTACATGATAACATGGCATTTGAAAGCTGAACAGAATACAAAATCACCCCCAAAACAATGAAAAAACTGTGCTGAATTATCGATAAATTTCCAAGGAACATTCGTGATCGTGAGGATCGAAGGTTGATGAATTGAGCTACAGCATGCAGCAAGTTTTCGGGCCGCTGTTTCATGCATATCGCTCGTATACTTTGCGTGCAAGTTACGGGTCTTTTTTTCTTACGCGAGATTCATCCGCCGGCCGGTGGAACTATGCTAATTCTCCAGGCCATACGTTTGCACACAAAGTATACGAGCGAATAGGAGCGATGTAGTCGTTTTTTATCGATATTTTGCGTAATTGTTTTCATTGTTTTGGGGCTCATTTTTGTTTCTGTTCAGCTATCAAACGCCATGAAATCATGTAAGTAGAATATCAAAACATTTTAAAATGGTGCAAATGACCAAAAAACGTATTTTGAACTACTTTTTGAATGCACTGGCTTATCAGCTGGATCATACAAAGATCCATCAGACAACTCCCCTGGAGTATCGGACTAACATTGTGTGCACATCCGCCGACAATATCGTTCAAATGACTAGCAATTTTGCGCTTCCTGATCAATTTCTGACTGTCAAACGAGGTAAAGAACCAAGAATTTCTCGAAAATAACCACTCTTTAAAGTAAATGATATCAATTGCCCCGTTTTTATTTGAATTCCGCTACATTATTGTGATAATCTTAATTTCTTTTTTAACATTGTATTTATTTTTATTTTTTTTCGGGGCATCGTTTCCGATATAACGAAACCGGGTCCCGATTGAAACGGTCGGTAACCGGTGTGATCGACCGAACCGACTCAGCCTTAGTGTGTACTAAAATGTTTACTGAATGCAATATATTACAAAGAAGTTATTATCAGCCCTGTAGATTCAGAGTTTCCATGATACACAATTTTCTGAAAAAGTAAAAATGTATCTGGTCCTGTACGTCACGCTGCATATAATTAGCAATAATTAAATTTTAATGAGCAATTTTAATTTTAAAAATTTGCATTTTAGGATGTGACTACAAGTAGCTTTCCAAAGCACCAAAAAGATTCCAAATCAAAGCTCCTTCCTCTTAATAATATTCAATTGAAGCTGTGAAATGTCCCGTACGTCACAAGTCAAATAGCTTGGACCTGTCCTAAATCGCACTTACTGCCCGTCATAGCATCGAACAACGAACAATACGCGCGCTATTTTTTAGTGTGCATTGAGCTGTGTGCCGAGAGAATGGGCATGGTTGTTTTTTAAGGTTTAATGTTACCTGAATAAAAAGGAGCAACAACTGATGTGCATACAACGATCTTTCTGATTGACCTTGGTCAATCCTGTCAATGTGAATGTGTATTTGAAAATGCGTTTACCAGTCTTCCTGAAATACGGGGCTAAAATATTGATTGTGGCACCAAAAGTGCCAATTTACACAATGTTACATTTTTCTTTAAAAAATTGGAAAGTAACACCTAAATTAAAATTAATTAAAATGATAAAAACCTATAACGTAGGAAATATATTGTTCAACTTTTTGTTTGGCTATATTGTTTTTAAAGAGGTTTAATATTACCTGAATAAAAAGGAGCGACATTGTCGCAATACAAATTTGGCAACAACAATAACATGTTTACATGTTATGCAATGGTGCACGGCGACAATATCGCATGTGCACTGTCCACAATAACCTGATAACGATATAGGAAACCTTGTACACATCACTTCTGGCCGTATTATTTTTGGAAAAGTGGATTTCCCCCCGTTTTTTAATCGGAATCGTCCATAGGACAGCAGGATCTGACTGATGAACATATCAACGACCTAGTCATCGAAATTCAGGTGAGTAGCCAAAATATTTCCAACGAAATTTGGGGTTTATTTTTACACAAAATAGCCCTTCCATTTTGTTACACTGTGAGACATGGCGGAAGGAATGACATGTTAATAAAAATGTCCAAAAATTAATGAAAATGTGTCTTCCTTCCGTCTACTTGGCTAGCTTCACTGCCTCACTGCGCGCAGTTACAAGAAATTGTAATTTGTATTGTATTCCTAATTTTTGTGTTTTGTGCTCTTCCATCTAACAAAGATAAAAATTAGTTCCTGTGTTTTCATTCTTACTTACCAGCGATGAGTGAAATAAGAATACTAAGGATGTGTAAAATATCAACGGATAACTGCGCGGCAAAATTACAATTTACTCGGGAAAACAATCCACTCACTTTTTGTAAAACTAAAACTAAGTGAAGTCTAAGACAACTGAAATTATCGCCCCAAAAATAATAACTACTCCGAGCTCCGGAGTCCGGGCCAAGCAACGCACAAATTCTTCTGCTTTCTCTGCAAACAAATTCCTCAAAAATGACTTCAAACTCAAAATTATGTCAAATTACAAAAGTTTCAAAACATGATGTGATTGTGTCTATTTGTGAATACAAAAATTAACAAAATTTTCTAAAATGTGAAATTTTCTAGAAAGAATTAATTTGCAAGTTAGGTACATGCACACACTCCACATATCTCAATTGCAACTAGAACTAGAAGCCATACATTACAACAAATTATATAATTTTGTCAATTTCATACCTGTCTATCAGCAAAATTTTCTTGCTCCTCGGCGGTGTTGTTTGATGCCGTCTCCTCCCCTCCCCTCGGGTCGTCCCAGGTAGTGGCGCGAGCGACGTGGTTCACGAAGAACGGCCAACCTGTGGTCGGATCAATCAACATTTCCCAATTTACCGGAAGAGGATCTTCGTCTGTAACCTGTCGAATTGTCGGTGGTTTCTGCGAGAAACCATCCTGGTTCGCCATTATATATTCCTTACCGATGATCTACAGAACTTTATCTTTGACATAGTATATATCCGATTTTATTCCGTCATATTCCGAAGGCGTGCTCTTGAATCGAAAAATCTATTGTTATCCAGTGGTTTCGATATTGTTCTGGAATCATTCCAATACAAATTATGTACACAATTCACAATTGTATATCGTACATACACAATTCATACATAACGGTATGTAGTCTTCCTTCAAAGTGATTAGATATATGGAATGTGTTCAATTCAATTTCAATTTAATAATCAGGTGCAATAAATGCATTTTGCCTTCTAAATTGTTACACAAATTTATAAGCATTCGATTTTCTTATACACTTTTCATCTTTGAATTCACTAGAATATTTTATGAAGCGCTTTAAATAACTCAATAGTTACTATGCTCTTGAATGCGACTATCATAGTTTTGCCAACGCTGAAGTAAGAGAAACTGAAGCTGTGATTGGCCAATTATTCCGTAGGAGGTCTCAATTGTCCAATCACAGATCATGACAGGTAGGATAACATTCCGTCAGCTGCTCACAAATCCGGAAGTGATTTTGGTTGATCGCTGCATTGGCGCTAGCGCTAGCTACGAGTCGATCGACGCGGCCAACCCCGCCGCCGCGCCCCCGTCCCTGACCGCACAGATTACGTGATATGATGTCGATGTGCCGCTCTGCTAATCGTGACTGAGGTAGCTTACACTGCGGTGCGCTGGTCCGGCCGGACGGGGCAACTATCTACGCGCGCTCGCGAACGTGACGTTGACTATCGGCCGTCGATCCTGAGCTCGGCTGTTTTTGTGTGATGCTTCGACGTTGTAGTTCGTCTTCTTCACTGTCTTGAAACGCCCGTCGCGTGCGTTGGAGTACCTCGTAATATTGATCTCTCCTAGTAATAGACAGGTGAAATACTACCTCTTTTCTCTTCTTATATAACAACACTCAACATTCTCTAACAACAGAGTTTATAAAAAAACATTTAACACTTTCACATCTCCTGCAGATAACATTGCCATGGTCAAGACAATGGTAACTAAGTCAAGGGTACAACTAACTAGGAACTAACTCAACTGTAACTAAAAATTAAATCGACGACCAAGAAAGTTTCCAATTTGTTCACTGACACAGCTAAGTAAGACTTCTTAGTTATAATGTCTGATGATGACTTCTCCTCTGAATACATGTAGTGAAAATCAGTGTTCAATTAAATCAATTTTTATGAATGATGTAGAGAATTAATTTGTCCCTTATTTCCTTTGTTTGGTTGAAATCCCCCTTAGATTCCAAGAAGACTTGAGCCTAGACTCTTGAGGGAACCAACAAGAACCCGGACAACTAACTGTAATCAGCGCCGTGTGTTAACGGCGCCTGGATAGGTTACCGGACAACGAGATGAACAACTTAAACGATCTGAACTTTCCCCCCGATCCGCCCGAACCCTGGCAGGCTAAGGTTGGCAGACTGATCAAAGATGTCTTCCTGCCGTACGCAGTTCCGTATGTTATCCCCGTCTTTCTAGGTGAGAAAACTGGCTAGTTAAACAAATTTGACTCACAATTAAATGGGCCCTTTTGGCATGACGTAACTAAGCAGAAGGGGGGGGGGGGGGGGGGGAGGGGGGCATTGGGTAAGGGTTTTTAATTCCCCCCACCAAGCAGAACCAAGCAGAACCAAACAAAACCCACACAAAATTAATGATTTTCCCCTGTTGGGTGACTGAACTAATATTGATATATACAAGTCCAAATATTTGGAAAATAGTGATAGGAAAATACTTTCTTTTTTAGTGGGAAAGAAAAGAAAAAAGTTGGATCAAATCAGTATATCCCTCACATTTATCCCAAAGTTGACATCGCGATCTCATCCTAAGTATTATTACCTCCGCCAACGAAGTTGGAGGAGTTAATTTTTTCGGTCCCGTTTTTTTTTTTTAAAATTTGTTTGCTTGTTTGTTCGTCACCAGTCTCCTGCGCACAATTTCACAGATATCTCAACCAATTTTTCGTAGAAGCTTCGTGTTCATCTAGAATAGAACCCATTAAATTTTCTACATCAAAAGTCAAAGGGCAAGGTCAAGGTCATGCAAACATCAAAATTTGAGTGTTGGCGGAGGTATGCGCTCCCTGAGTGCACTGCATCTAGTTCAGGTTTGTGTTGGGTTTATATAGCGTTTGACTCGCAAACAATATTTAAAAGGGTTTCTAGGATCACAAGAGCTTTGTTCCTCAGTAAGTAAAGCACCTGCCTAGTATTTCAGGGACTTGAGGTTCGATTAAAAGTGAAGCAACATTATTATTATTGCTCTTTGTTTATAATTTGTCGCTTTAATCCTATCAGGCTGGAAGCTCACAAGGCGGTTGCAGTATGAATCAGATCCCGAAGGCACAGGACGGATCTCCTCCTTGCATCGTGAGATCCAGGACCTGCAACAGCAGGTCCGGAACTACCAAAGTCACGCTAACATCACAGAGAAGAGAGAACAACAGCGGCTGAAAGACATCTGTAATGACCTGGACACGATCGCTGAATTGCTAGAAGAACGGCAGGATATTTACTGCAGCCCCATAAAATTGAAGGTAATATCTAGGCTATATACCAGTTCATGCATTATAAGCATCGACTTGTCAAGGAATTCTCTTGTGATAAAATTTATGGGAATAATCAATCACCATCCATAAA
The DNA here is from genome assembly GCA_037951105.1 of Echinarachnius parma. Lineage (NCBI taxonomy): Eukaryota > Metazoa > Echinodermata > Echinoidea > Clypeasteroida > Echinarachniidae > Echinarachnius > Echinarachnius parma. Next base: position 19,374 of record JBAMJV010004458.1, read on the forward strand.
ATGTATCATTAGTCAATATTACATTTTGAGGAATGGCGGGCGGTTCTGAGCTTGATCAAATCTCATGAAAAGTATAAAGAGCATCATGGCAAAATCAAAATAAATAATTATTAATAAATTGCTAGTTTATGCCTTTTATAATAAAACAAATAATATTATATATTCTTATCACTACAATTTACATTATATTATAGGCTTATTTTTCTAGCTTGAATATTCATGTACACGTATACCTAACAGTTCAGTGGTATTTGAAACTCTGCCTGAGTGATTTCTTTTTACTTCATGAATAATTGTTCTTTTCGCTTTTTTCATCGAAGGAGGGGCGATTTGCAGTCGAGGAACGGCTTCAGAATTTTGTGGTGGAGCGACCCTTCCAGAAGGATCTTGGATTGTTCAAGGGGGTGAAGGAAATACTGAAATATGACACACACTGCGGGAACACGAGAAAGGAAAATGGCTGCCTTATGTGGGTTTATATGGAATTATGGCAGATTAAAGCGCAGCTTAACATGAAGGAGAGAGTACTCAGTGATATAAGAGACTACGGTGCGAAACATAGATGAGCATTACCCCAATTTTGTAGCTTTCAGGACTATTTTGATACGGCTTTCTAACCTATTACTCATAACAGCAGAGAATATTTGGAAAAGGGAGGAAAATGGCTGCCTTATGTAGGTTTGCATGGAATCTTGGTAGTCCAAGGCACAGTTAAAGGGATCTAGTAACTTTGTTGACATGTGCAAAAAGTGATGAATGGTTAATGCAATGTATATTGTTGTTATCTCATATGTCCACAGGGTATTGTGTGAAAATTTCAAGTCAAATGGACATTGTATGGCCAAGTAATGAGCGAAAATGCAAAGTGATATTCAGTAACTCACTGCACTCACTTTGTACACGGAAGAAAAACTCGCCCAGAGTTTTTCTTATCTGAATACTTCAATCATACATATCTTTGTAACGAAAGGGAAATTTGAAAAACCGAAACCTGTCCCGTGATTTTATTGTTAATACGAATACAACAAGGTATAAGGGAACCGCTAGAATAAAAAATTTATTTTGAGGATTTGGACAATGTTACTAAGTCCCTTTAAACATGAAGGAGAGAATACTGAGTGATATAAGAGACTATGGTGAAACATGTAAATGAATGTTTCACTCAATTGAAAGTTTCTGAAGACTTTTGATAACATTAACTAGTCCAAGCAAGGAAAATTGAAGCCATTTAAAGGGTTTTCATGAAGGTATGGCAGATCTAAGCAAGGCTAAGCATGTAGGAGATAGTACTGAATGTTATCAGAGACTACTACAGTGCTAAATATAAATGAGTATTGCCCAAATTTGGACGTTTTCCAAAGACTTTTGTAATACCTTTGAATTACTGAATATGACTTGAAACTATTTTTTTAAATACTTGGAAAAGGAGGAAGGTGATAGGCTATCTTCTGTGTTTATCTGGAATTTGGGTGGAACAGGCACAGTTAGATGTGCAAGAGAAAGTACAGAATGATATCAGAAACTCTCTACAAAATTTTTACCCATTCTAGAAAACCGCTCTACAGAGAATGCATCGTATGTACCAAAATAAAAAAACAACATGGGTTAAACTTAAAGGATATAATGTTAAGTTGCAAGTATTCAAGATTCAAAATCAATCAGAGCCAATGGTACATATATATGTATATACAACTATGCATATCCTATTTACAAAGGTTATTCTTGGCAACCTGAATGCTTGCCAGAGGTTTGTATACATAGCAACAAGCAATTTATGTACGGTTTATCCCAAGTATAATGGTATATTTAAAGGTAGTGTTGAGTACTGTATTGGTATTTCCCGAAGTGCCCCCCGATATTTTTTTGTGAGATAATGAAAAACTGACTGTCAAATTCGAAAGAACATACAATTTTAATGACAGAATAAACTTTATTTGATCAAAATCGGTTCAGAAACGGCTGAAATATCCATAAATATATTTTTATTCAAAATGTTCTTCACCGGCAATCACCGGGCGATATTTAGACTTTTTAGAAAAATTTCAAAAAATGCTCGAAGACTACTTTGAACAAAATCAGAATAGGTTTTTAAAAAGTCGTTGATGATATCTCTATTGAATCATTATTTTAACAAACATTAAATGCACAATTTTGTATGAAAAAAGGCTAAAACCAATGATTTTTTTTAAATAGCGCCCTCTTGAGTTGTAACGGCTATTTTTGAATGATAACAGGGGTTTTACTTAGTCGTTTGTAATTGTGTATACTTTTCGAGCATGGTGAAGTTATAACTATTACTTTGTACCGTAATGGTGCAGGTTTTGGTTACTAAAGTTACTTTGACCAAAACTCGACTATCCCTTTAATAGGAACAGGTTAAATGTATAGCTTGTCTCTAGGTCATCTAACAAGGAACATGCATACATTTGAATTTTAGTGAACTGGGGGGTGTTTCACAAAGATCCTAAGTTGAACTTATCTCTAAGTTGGACTTTAAAAAAGTATGGAAAGCCATTAGTTTCTTTGAACAATTGTTGTAATGTCCTTTTTCAAAGGTTTTAATGTTGATTCAAACCATTAATATTTTCTATTATTAAGGAGATTTCATGTTCTTGATGCAACATTTATGAAAAGTCTAAAATTATTGCTTTGTTGCATTTGAAAATATTGTATTCTAACGCTACAAATGGCTTTCCATAATAGTTAAGTCCAACTTAGAGTTAAGTTCAACTTAGCATCTTTGTGAAACACCCCCCTGCTCTGTTGAGGTAGACTTTCATAAAATAGTTCTTCACGGGGTATACCGACTGATCTGCCCTGTTTAATGTGTGTGTGCTAACCTGTAGCGACCGCCTTGTACGCTGCAATAGAAATGTTATGGATGACGTGCAAATAGCAGTACCAATACCTATGATACAAGTAAGGCTCAAGTGAGTAATTATGTCTTTGAATATTTACCAACCCAAATAAACCTATTTTCATATTGAACTGCAAAAAAAAGCCATTCGTAAATTGCTTTGTGTTTTAATTTCCTTTGATGATTTTGTAATGCACTACTCTTTATGGTTGGCTTATTTAAAATTATGTGATTTTGAATCATTGATATCCAATTTCTGTTGGTAATTAGCAGTCAAAAGGAATTTTAAGTGGATTTGATCAGTGTATTCAATTCAAATTGCTGTAACAAAACAAATTAAGAAACATGTTTTTCTGATGATTTAATTTTGATATGTGCAATGATCATGGGCGTAAATACTTATGTAATACCTATTCATCAGGGGGGATGAATGAATAGATCATCCCCCCCTGATGAATGGGTATCAATGACAGATTTACGCCCATGTCAATGATGTGTATCAAGTGGATGGTGGATATATCTATATTAAAATACTATTAAAAATAGTGTTACCATTTCATGCATTTGTTTTTTTACAGAAAATAGTGTTGGCCCCACTTTAGAAGTAGGTACAGTGGAACCTTTTTATAACGAGCTCTGTTATAACGAGGTACCTGATAAGGGCCCCGTTGCAGAACGAGATGCAATCGATTGTAAAGTTGCAATTAATTGTAAGTCCGATCATGTGACCAAATGCGCACAACTGATTGGTTCAAATGCGCACATTTTCTGACTTACAATTGATTGTAACTTACAATCGATTGCATCTCTTTCTGCAACGGGACCATAGTGAGGTAAATTTCACAGATCCAGGTTCTATGTATTTTATCTTTTTTAAGCCTGGATACAAGGTGCTCATTATAATGAGGTTTCACTGTATACCTTTTTTGACAATCATTTCTAACATAACACTTGTATTAAACACACACTCATGCAGGGCTCAACACACACATTTGCCATCTGGTCTAGAGCTAGTTCAATTTTACTTTGGTCCAGCAAAACTTTATTAAAGGCTTTCTTTTTGAGGGGCCAGTAAATTTGTATTTCCGGCTAACAACGTTTCAGAAGAAATACTATTTGCTAGCCTGATCCAAGTCACTGTTAAAAAGTTGGTGTCAATCCCTTGGCACTAATCCCCACCTATGCACATCTTTTATTGCTTGACAAAATTGAGTTAATTCTGACCATCCATAACAAAAATATTCCACACACCACAAGCACACACAAACACAGCAAAACATTTTCAGGTTCTTAGTATCACTCAAGTAACACATGCCTTCTGTACAACAGCGGAACCCAGTGATAACAAGGAACTTGGGACCATGAAAATAACCTTATCTGTTTCACAAGGATTCTAAGTTGAACTTAACTCTTAAGTTGGACTTTAAAATTATGGAAAGCTGTCAGTTTCTTTAAAATATTTTTGATTTTGTTGTTGTTGTTAAAGCCATAACATGTTGACTCAAATCATAATAATATTTTCTATTATCAAGGAGATTTCATGTTCTTGATGTAACATTTATGAAAGTCTAGAATACTTGCATTTTCACTTTTTAATATATTTTGTTCCAAGACTACAAATGGCTTACCATACTTTTCAAGTCCATCTTAGAGTTAAGTTCAACTTGGGATCTTTGTGAAACACCCCCCTGGCCCCGTTGCAGAAAGAGATGCAATCGGTTGTAAAGTTGCAATTAATTGTAAGTCAGATCATGTGTTCTAAATGCGCAAATCTGATTGGTTGAAATGCGCAAATTTTCTGACTTACAATCGATTGTATCTCTTTCTGCAACGGGGCCATAATCATGTCAGGCATCTTGTTTTTTCAGGGAAAATAAACAAAAAGATATGAAAAACTTGGACCAGTAAAATTGATATTGCTCATTTGTAAGAGGGCTTTGTTGTATGAGAGCAGTTAATAACGATGTTCCCTGTAGTGAGCTGTGTGCATGCGGTGTGTGAATCACTACTATAACTCTGCATATGGAACCAAGATTCAGTTTACAATGAAACGCCACAAATATTTATCCATCAATGATCATGACTGCAAGTCCAAACATTTCACACTGGATGTCCCAGGTGCGATTCATTTTCTGCTTTTGGACTTGGGTCTATGAAATATTTTTTCTTGAAGTAATTATTTTCTCAAATTTGATTGAGTGAAGAAGACACAACATTGAAGACGAGAGACAACCACAATTAAGTTCAAACAATACATTTATTACCTGCACAATGTACAGGTTTTTCTTTCATTTTTCATTTCTATACAATAATGTTTCTCTGCCAAATTGTGGTAACAAGACGCCAAACCTGCAGTTGACACCAGACATACAACCACTTCATATCTCCTCAAATGCTGAAAATCTTTACATGTGAACAAATGGAAGTTGCACATCCACTGAAGTGCTGGTCACATTGCAACACACACAAATAAGTTATTAGCTAATTTTTGTTAGGTGTCCAGTGTTAATATTTGACAAATACATTTCAATATATTTACATGATAAAGATTATAGGCAAATGTGCTGTGATTAAAGAAATCACTGCACATCCCAAATTTACAGTTATAACTTTCGGTATTGACAATCAATTTTTGTAATGTTCTAAAGAGAATCAAAATGGTATCATCAAACCTACATTTGGATGTTTCAAAATAATTATATCGGCGTTATCTCTTAATAAGAATAGTTATTTGTGTCGTGTAACAGTTATTTACCAATATGGTATTATTATAATAGAGATAAAACTCAATGAAATTATCTATCTACAAAGAAAAATGGACATTAACAATTGATTTCTACAAATGATACCACGATGTTAATGTGATTTAGAAAATGAATCCCATTAACAGAGGGTCTCCCTTTCTCCTGGATAAACTTATATGATCAAGATCAAGATTTTATCAATGATAATCCTCTTCTATTTTGGGGGATCATGAATGCCTAATCTGACTTTCGTCGCCCTAAAATGAACGTTGGGGTCTTTAAGTATTTGAATGCTTACCAACCCCCCCCCAAACAAATTTAAATGTGTTTGCCTTGTATCCCCTGAACTGCCAAAATGCCCTTCTTGCGAAAGGTTGGTATTCTTGATACATGATACAAGTTCTTTTTGTTTATGGTTTTCAGTGGTTTAACCCACAGCATACAATTCATTGTAATTTCCATAGAGTAGACACTTTTTGCAAACCAGACTTTGGGAAAGCATCACATATAGATATTTAATAGAGGTATTGCAAAGACAATGATGATGTGGTCTAACCCCTTCCACACAAGGCCCAGGGCCAGCTCATAATACGTAGGCTATCTATGTCGTGTTCTACATTAAGCAGTTGCCGATGCCTTCTGTTGAGCTGCCTTCGCCTCGTGGTATTTCTTCATCCTGGCTTCTAGCTCTGGACGGAAATGGCGGATCAGACCCTGAGGATGAAGACAGATAAAGAAATACAACAGATTATACATTGGAGATGAACTCATAAATATTACAAAGGCTATCTATTTTAGACAGTAATTTGAGCAGTTGCTAATGCCTTCTGTTGAGCTGCCTTCGCCTCGTGATATTTCTTCATCCTGGCTTCTAGCTCTGGACGGAAATGGCGGATCAGACCCTGAGGATGAAGACGGATAAAGAAATACAACAGATTATACATTGGAGGTGAACTAACTCATAAATACTAGTAGTACAAAGGCTATCTATTTTAGACAGTAATTTGAGCAGTAGCCAATGCATTCTGTTGAGCTGCCTTCGCCTCGTGATATTTCTTCATCCTGGCTTCCAGCTCTGGACGGAAATGGCGGATCAGACCCTGAGGATGAAGACAGATAAAGAAATACAAGAGATTATACATTGGAGGTGGGCTAACTCATAAATACTAGTAGTACAAAGGCAATTTATTTAAAAGAAGGCAAAGAAAATGGGATTCCAACAGGATTCGAACCCGAGACATCCCGATTGCTAGACTGGTGCTCTACCGACTGAGCTATAGAAAGCCTCGGGTTCGAATCCCGTTGGAATCCCATTTTCTTTGCCTTCTTTTAGTCACAATATATTTCTGGTCAGTTTCTTTATATGTTTCAAGCAATTTATTTTAGACAGTAATTTGAGCAGTCGCTGATGCCTTCTGTTGGGCAGCCTTCCCCTCGTGATACTTCTTCATCCTGGCTTCAAGCTCTGGACGGAAATGGCGGATCAGACCCTGAGAAGGAACATAGAAAATGACAATGCAACATATATATATATTGGAAGTGATTTTTAATACAGTGAAACCTCTCTATGTATAACGACCTCGGTTATAAAGAGGTACCTGATATAGCGAGCTAATTGCACAGGTCCTGGTTCTTATGTATTGTTTTAAAGCCATGATACGACGAGACATCAGGGCCCCGTTGCAGAAAGAGATACAATCGATTGTAAGTTACGATTGATCGTAAGTCAGAAAATTTACGCGTTTCAACCAATCAGATTTGCGCATCTAGAACACGTGATCTGACTTACGATTAATTGCAACTTACAATCGATTGTATCTCTTTCTGCAACGGGGCCCTGATATAACGGTAACTTGCCAATTGGTCTACAGCCATTTGGTCTACTAGAAAATGAAAAATTTGGGGGTTTGTGATTAGGGTTAGAGTTAGGTTTGGGGTTAGGGATCGTGTTTGGAGTTGGGGAAATTGAAGTTAAAGGCATCAGGTAGTAGACCAACTGAGTGTAGACCAAGCAAACATAAACAGAGATAAGGATGTAAATTCAATGGACCAAGGTGCTCATTATAATGAGGTTTCACTGTAAATAGTTCTCGCTACATCTTGGTTGTACAAAAATTGGCAATGATTGTTTGGTTATGTGGTTCACGAGGGAACTACTTATTATTGATGAAAAGCACAAGTGCGTAAAGTGTTCTCAAGATGGCACCGCGCATCCGATTTACGAATCTAAACCACCTTTAGGATATGGAAAGAGAAGTCCTTACCTGGACTGGCCATGCAGCTCCATCGCCCAGAGCACAGATGGTGTGTCCTTCAATCTGCTTGCTCAGCTCGTACAGCATGTCAATCTCATCTGGCTTGGCATTGCCCTCGACTGTTCAGAAAGAAGGGTAAAACATAACATGGATCATTAAGAATGGGACTACACAAACAAACATCAACACATTTCAACACTGAAAAGCATTATCAGTGTGTTTCCTTCTATCTGCTTGCTCAACTTGTATAATATGCCAATCTCATCTGAATTAGCGTTATCCTGACCTGTAAGAAAGAACAGTAAAATATAAGGAAAATATAACTGCAGTGAATGAAAAAGGTGGAAATATGACATGAACTGTTATTAATGGGACTACACACAAATATTGAAAATAAAGAACTACAATGGTGTGTCCTTCAATTTGTTTGCTTAGCTTATAGAGCATGCCAATCTATTCTAGGGTAGCATAGGCCTAGACTTTTATAGAAGCAAAAATGATAGCAAATTATGTACTCAATTTTTAGATAAATATTATAACATATATTGTTACAAAAATCTGGCATAGCATTCCCAGTAATTAACTTCAAGAAAAGGCATTTAGCAAATGGTTGGGGGTTCAACACTCAGTTCCTGATAATTAATTTATCAACATTTTTTCTTTGTCTTTACGGATGGTTAATGGTGAATCCCCAGTTGAATTTATTTGTTAATGTACAATTCTTTATAAACTTACCAAATCTGTCCATAATCTTCATCATCCAACCAGTTCCCTCACGGCAAGGAGTGCACTGTCAACAGAGAAACAAAATGAAAAGTTATATTTACATTGCCCAAAAGAAAATTGTACTGGCCCGTAAATGTTATATCATGAGTAAACTTCTATTCAAAATATCACTCTCTCCCAAACCTGTGATTACAGATGAAGCATGATATGGAAGAAAACAAGAATCAAGATTATTCTAATTTTGTCAGTGTCGTGTTGAAAATCTGCTTGCCTGATCAGGCCACCAAAATATGACTTTTATACATTTTTGCTGGCAATTTCACTGGCCCCGGGCCAGCGGGCCGATGCGAGTGTCGAGCCCTGCTTTAAAGGTTCCTACATACTTCTTTTCTGAAAGGATAAAGCCTACCTGACCACAGCTCTCGTGCTTGTAGAACTCGATGAGCCTGGCAATGGAGCAAACCAGTGTCATTTTACATAAATACACTAATCAATGACCAAAGTGCACACTACTTGTGTTTGAGCCAATCAGCATCTTGTATTCACAGACTTATGCCTACCTGACCACAGCTCTCGTGCTTGTAGAACTTGATGAGCCTAGCAATTGGAAAAGCAAGGGTCCCTTTACACAAGTAAACTGAAATGATTAAACCAGAACGTCAATGACGTAGCGCTCATCCGGCAACTCGCAACATCAAATATCGCAAATTTCATGTGGTACACTTTTCAACTGGTCAAAAAATAAAAATGTGATGCCCTGGAAGGGACATAAAAATAAAAAAAATTAAAAATTAGAGTGAAAAAAATATAAATTTGACGCCCCAGAAGGGACATGGGAAAAAAAACAAAAAACAAAAAAAATAACAAAACAAAAAAATAATAATAAAACAAAAAAAATAAAAAATAAAAGTAATAAATTAATTTAAAAAATAAATAAATAAATAAAATAATAAAAATAAATAAATAAATAAATAAATAAATAAATAAATAAATACAAAATTACCATAATTAATTAATGGAGAAAAATTTCAAAATTCTGTGTAGAAGTTTAGTGTACCAAAGTTAGCTCTACCAGATAAAGCAAACCAAATCAAAATCGGTCGAGAAATGAAGGAGAAGAAGCATTTTTTGTGATTTTTGGAATAATTTGCATAAATTACCATAATTAATTAATGGAGAAAAATTTCAAAATTCTGTGTAGAAGTTTAGTGTACCAAAGTTAGTTCTACCAGATAAAGCAAACCAAATCAAAATCGGTCGAGAAATGAAGGAGAAGAAGCATTTTTTGTGATTTTTGGAATAAATTTGCATAAATTACCATAATTAATTAATGGAGACAAATTTCAAAATTCTGTGTAGAAGTTTAGTGTACCAAAGTTAGCTCTACCAGATAAAGCAAACCAAATCAAAATCGGTCAAGAAATGAAGGAGAAGAAGCATTTTTTGTGATTTCGAATAAATTTGCATAAATTACCATATATAATGAATTTCACGATTCTGTGTAGAAGTTTTAAATCCCCCTCCTAGCCCTATCTTATGAAACAATCAGAATCAAAATCGGTTGAAAAATAACGAAGAAGAAGCATTTTGAAAACTGGACGGACGGACGGAAGGACGGACGGACAGACGACGGACGCCCCGCCATGGCATAAGCTCATCGGGCCCTTCGGGCCGGATGAGCTAAAAATGCAAACATTATCTATGAACCAATCAGCATCGAGTATTCACTGGTTTATGCTCACCTGTCCGCAGCTCTCGTGCTTGTAGAACTCGATGAGCCTGGCAATTGAGCGCACAATGTCGGCCTGCTTGTTCATGACGATGATGGCGGCGGTGCCGAGACCGGTCTGGGCTGCGATGAGGGCATCGAAGTCCATCAGGACATCCGTACAGACACTGGCAATACAAGGATGCAGAGACGTTAGACAGAGAACTAAAAAGGGAACTGAAACTTTTCTTCCCGTTACAAAGATGGTATCGCAAAGTTTCTGTTGTGCCCCATTTTGTTTTCTTTTTTTAAGGAAACTCCTGAACACTTGATGCTTATCCAGCCATTAAATTGAAACCGAGAATGGCATGAACTTTTGATCACTTTACACTTTTACTACCCTGGTAAAAGCAGAGCTGCCAACATTGATCAACAAAAAAACAAGAATTTTCAGAGAAAAAAACAAAATTTGATGAATCATCATAACAAATTTACCTTAATTAATACCAGAAAAGCACAGAAATTGCACATCGCTAGTGGGGCGATCTTCATAGCTTACTACATATTGAAGTTCGTTCACATTGTACATTTTGAACAGGGTCAGCGCTGGTGATAATAACATGCATATTACATATTACAGTGTTTGAACATTGTCTCTACACATTCAAACGTGTAAAAAAAAAAAATTACATTGAAAAAATGCAACAATTACAGCAAAAACGGTATGGTTGGCAGCTCTGTAAAAGCCACACTCATTGTGTGCACCATCTCCACTCCCTGGGAAGCATTTCTTCTATGCAGCTCATGGGCACTGAGCCTCAAAGCACTTCTTTACACAAAGCTGTAATGAAAGGAAATCAACTCAGATGGAAGTGTGCTAGTAACTCACTCTTTGGGTATAAGTGGAGTCGAAGTCGATGATCCCCCAGGGATAATTGTAAGTAGATTTTCCCAGGCCCCGGTCACTCCACCAGAAAGCTACTTCATCATGCATCAATACTAAAACAGTGTACATGGAATCTTTACTTGGAGTAAATATGCAATCTTGATAAATAAAAAAACTGCACTCACTCTGTTGGTATAAGATTCCCCAGGAAAGATTGTCCCAGCTACATAAAAAAAGCTACATAAACCTGACAAAGCTGTACAAAGAAGAAATAAACTTAAGAGGAAAGTGCAAGGGATCATTCCAGAATATCAACTCACTCTTTGGGTATAAGCGGGGTTGACGATCCTCCAGGGATGATTGCGAGTAGGTTGTCCCAGCCTCCTGTGACTCCGCCGGCGTGCTTATCGATCAGCGTCTTGAGCGGGATGGACATCGTCTCCTCGACGGTGCACGGGTTAACAACGTTGCCAGAGATGTTGAAGAGCTTGGTGCCAGTGTTGCGCTCACGACCGAATCCGGCGAACCACTCGGCACCCCTCCTGCAAATCGTCTGTTGTTAAAAGGAGAGAATTGGCTTGAATCTCGTTCCACTTTACTGGTCACCCGAGTAATTGATCTAATTATCTTTAATGAATTTAATCACTTTGGTACCAGTGTTGAATTCATGTCTAATTCTGGAAAACCATGAACTTCACATGATCTAAAAGAAACTACACAATTATCATAACACATTCATTTTAGCTCCTAATGGCCTGCATATTTTAATTTAATATAAATTCCCCAGTCAAATTTGGAGATAATTATTGTTACAATCATTGTGTGGGTTTTGAACTGTCCGTGAAGACCATGGTAATAATAGCGCCAGGACTGTCACATATGATATAAAGGATCCATTAGTATTTTCATTACCAATTATACATTTTCATCTATATTTCAAGAGGAAAATTTGCACTTACTAGAGTTCTTTTGGAGGTTAATCATGCCAAGATAATTGAGAAATACATGAAATCTGCCTGCAATTTATTTCTTTAGACATACAAATTATCGACAGATCCTATGGATACTTACTGGTGCTACAGCTACTGTCTCTACATTGGCCACTGTGGTAGGGCATCCAAACACTCCTACATCAGCGGGGAAGGGGGGCTTCAGACGCGGCTTTCCCTGCTTGCCCTCAAGACTCTCAATCAGGGCCTAAGAAAATAATAAGAAGAAGAATAATAATACAATAAATTACAATAACATATCAATATTAAACAAATAATTGTTATCATGGGTCTACTGAGGGGACATAAACATCTGTAAAACATTAACATAGTTTATGTATACATAATGAATCTTATTAATCAATATCTGAATTATTAGACAAAGAATACATACTCCAATTAATCAAATGATGCAGTTGTTAGGCTAACTAAAGAAAGAGGGGATACATTCTATTAAAGAAATACCTGCAAAATCAAACAAAGTACTGTCAATGAATGCTATCTTCAAAACTTGAAGTATGTGTTCATAATTAAAGGGATAGTTGAGTTCTGGTAAGGAGAGTACAGTTTTGGTGAAACTGAATTTTAGTAACCAAAACCTGCATCATTACATTACAAACTAATAGTTATAACTAGAAAGGAACACAAAATTACAAATGACGTAGTAAAGATCATGTTATCATTCAAAAAGAGCCGTTAAAACGTAAGAGGGCGCTCTCTAAACACTCATCGGTTTCAACCATTTTGAATAAAATATTGTGCATGTGATGCTTTGTTGAAATAGTGATTAGATAGAGAAATAACCAACAACTATTTAAATACCTATTTTGTAACTTTTTGAAAAGAGGAAGCATTTTTTTGAATTTTTAACGGCTGGTTCAAAATTCTCTAATAAACCTGGGGCCCCAGGTTTATTACAAATTGTTATATTTATGGATATTTCAGCCGTCTCTGAACCGATTTTGATCAAAGATGATTTATTATCTAAATATTATGCTCTTTCAAATTTTACACTCAGTTTTTCATTACCTCACAAAAAAAAAAGTAGTCTAGCGCCCTCTCTACCAAAACTCAACTATCCTTTTAATTAACACTCTAAATAAGGATAGCGCAATAAATAAGCGAGGTAGAGCAGAAATATTTATAATTACAGGAAAGTTATTTCTAATTTACCGTTTCTTCACCACAGATGTATGCGCCGGCTCCGCGATGCATGTACACATCAAAGTCAAAGCCAGAGCCACAGGCGTCCTTGCCTAGTAAGCCAGCTTCATAGGCCTGAAATTAATAAGTAAATAATAACACATAAATATATATTATAACATTAACAAATGAACATGTACACATCAAAGTCAAAGCCAGAGCCACAGGCGTCCTTGCCTAGTAAGCCAGCTTCATAGGCCTGAAATTAATTTGTAAATAATAACACATAAATATATATACATGTATATTATTACATAAACAAAATAATAATTCAACAATCTAATTAATACAGAAATACGAAAGCAAGTTGGTCCTAATATCTGGCATACAATATGACATATCTTTTCAAATTCAATAACATTGCAGAGGAGTGAGATGGTTTTTTCAATCTCAAGGAAGTCAAAATAATAACATAAGGCTTGTCATAGCTTTTGGACCTGGAAGATTCTTCATTGTAGGCAAAAAGAGAAATGTTCTGATTGTGTGGAAAGAAAAGGCCCTTCACATCTCTCAGAACAATAAGCAAGCTTTCAAAGTGGATAAGGGGTTCTCAGCAGTTTTTCGTCTTGAATGATAATGAAGAATATTGCATCATAATTGAATCAAACAAAACAATGCAAGCCCTCACCTCTTTGATGGCTATTTGCATGTTGGAAGCTTCATTGTAAAACTCTCCTCGAATATAGATGTAGGCTGGAAAGAGAGAAAGATAAATATGGGTTCATCCATAAAGGATAGCGATATATTTGAACTGCAATATCTCAATTTAAATTAATTCAATAGACCTGTAATAAAGGTTGTTGGCTGAGAAGTGATTTTTAATTTTTCACATATATACAACACAGACATTGAAACCACAGACTTCTCAACTCATGGTTATGCATCATTCAACAGGTCTCCAAACTTGCCTAAGATCTATAGAGTACAGAAGCTATGACGTCATAAAATTCTATTTTTAGAATTTTCAAATTTGAACTTCATTTTCTGAAAGAGCATCAAAAATAATGTCTAAATACCGAAAATCAATTGAATATGTTAAGTATTGGCTGATATATGCCCATCCGAATACATTTTTTGTCAATAGGCAATCAGTGTTATAGTGCTCTGGTTCATAACTTTATGAACCAGAGCACTATAACACTGATTGCCCATTGAAGTAAAATTCATTCGGATGGGCATATCTCGGCCAATACTTTACATATTCAATTGATTTTCGGTATTTGGACATTATTTTTGATGCTCTTTCAGAAAATCGAGTTCAAATTTGAAAATTCTAAAAATAGATTTGTTATGACGTCACACTTCACCACTCTATTGTTATCCTAATCCCAACCACAAAGTATTCATCTGAGACATCTTCCCCATAATCCTTTTTAAGTTTGTCGTCATCAACATGGTCATCATTACCACCATTTCTAATCATCATCTTCATCATCGACATCTTAATTATCACCCTCAACATTATTTTCATCACCTTCATCATCATCATCATTGTCTTTTCCTACCTGCCCTGGCGCCCATGGCACGTCCAGCCACCAAGCACCCCTCTACCAGCTTGTGAGGGTCGTGTCTCATGATCTCCCTGTCCTTACATGTGCCTGGTTCACCCTCATCAGCATTCACAACCAGGTACTTGGGTCTGGTGACAAAAACAGAACAAACAAAAATGAAACTCAGTTTTATTGACTTTGCCTAACTGAATCATGTTCTTCGTATGACAACAAAAACAGAAAAGACATTTGATGTTTTGAAAGTTTTTATCACATTATCAAACCACTATAAAATGGCTGATTACAAAAACAGAAAAGAATTACATGGCAGCCATGTCATGCCACAAACACATAAAGAAATGTATTATCTCACCTTCCATCAGAGGGTTTGTTCATGAAGCCCCACTTCATGCCGGTGGGGAACCCTGCTCCACCACGCCCACGTAGACCAGAGTCACTTATCTCTTTCAGGATCCAGCCAGGATTAAGTTATGAACTCAGTTGAACAACAAGTTCACTGTAATTGCATACCACATACCCAACAAATAAGCATTCAATTTCAATCATATATAAATAAACCTACTCTTACCAGTTTTCAGTATGGCCCAAATGTTACATCCAAATAACTAATTCAACAAGTGTCATTAGCTAGATTCCCTAATATATTTTGCCATCTCAGTCTAAAGTTAATACAAGAACCACCTGGTTCCCATAGGCGATGGGTTAACATACAATGAAACACAAAATAATCAACAAAAAGGAATTTTGTTTCTGATCTCACCTTCCATCCGAGGGTTTGTTCATGAAGCCCCACTTCATGCCGGTGGGGAACCCAGCTCCACCACGCCCCCGTAGACCAGAGTCTCTGATCTCTTTCAGGATCCAGTCATGGCCCTTCACCAGTATCTCCTTGGTTTTGTACCAGTCGCCCTGGAGTTATGAAACGATGGAACACGACATTTACAATAAGTTTATCTTGAGTTGTTATAATGTTTTTTCATAATAAACGTTGTTACCCCAACCCAAATAACAGTTATGTATCTCCTCTTTCAGAATCCAGTCATGGCCCTTCCCCAGTATCTCCTTGGTCTTGTACCAGTCGCCCTGGAGTTGTTACCCCAACCCAAATAACAGGTATCTCTTTCAGGGACCAGTCATGACCATTCACCAGAACAGTATCTCCATGGTTTTGTTTCAGTCACACAGTAAACTAGGCAAAAGATGGTTAAATCATCATCATCATCATCATCAAGTTCAGGTGGTGCTGCAGAGCGCTGCTGTGGTCTTCACGAGAGCACGCCATACAACTTGATCTTCTGCCAAGTGTGTTGCTCTCTTCATTCCTTCTCCAGACACCATCTTTATATCATCAGTCCAAGATATTGGTGGACGACCTCTACTATGTTTTCTTTCAATTGCTCCTTGGAATATCTGTTTCTCAACCCCTTTAGTTCTCCTAACGAAAAATAATTAGACCTTTTTAAAACCAATATGGTTATTATTATTATCTTTGTTTTTCACTTTGATTATCCGTGAATCATTCTCTTCTCCGTCCCTTTTTTCCCCAAAAATGTCATGGTTACTTTACTAGTACAAAAAAAACCTCTAACATGAACCAATTGTGTTTCTACCCTCATCACCATCATCAAGCTCAGGTGGCGCTGTAAGCGCTGCTGTGGTCTTCACGAGAGCACGCCATGCAACTCTGTCTTCTGCCAAGTGTGTTGCACCCTTCATTTCTTCCCCGGATTCTACCCTACTAAAAAGAATTACCCTATAATTAGACTCCCTTCAAATTCAAGTCATTTGAACCACAGATATTGATTGTGTAGGTGAACATAATGTTCATCAGTGTTACATTCTTTTCATACCTGTTTAATGTTTGAACTGTTCCCTATTAGATTTTGCACATGAACTGAACGTTTCTGCACAACTTCATCTCTAAGAGCCTTACCCTAGATTGGGCTCCCTTCAGCTACCAGTCGTGCCTTCCGTAGGGGTTGGTGAAAATCCTGTTTAAAATCATCAGTAAATTAGTATTTTCTTTCCATTTTCAGAAGTTCATGGCTGCTGAACTTTTAGAAACAGGATTGTGTTTAATAGCGACTTAACATGAAAAAAATCCTGTTTCATTCCAAAAAGACTTACCCTAGATTGGGCTCCCTGCAGCTTCCAGTCGTGCCTTCCGTACAGGTTGGTGAAAATCCTGTCTTCATCCTTTAGTGGTTCATTCTGTATTAAAGTGGGGGAAAAGAACGATAAATAGGAGATAATTCAAATAAAGTTTTCTTAAAATTCAATTTAGATAAAAAGCAGTAAAGGTAAAATATGAAATATTCTATTTATGTTCTACGGAACTTGACAGGTAAAGTATCACTTGAATTAACAACAAATGTTTACAAACATAATTCATTTGTTGCATGTATGATTTTTTCTTTCAGATGCCAACATTTCACAAGTAAAAAATCTATGGCAATCAATATACTACTAGTAGTATCTTAATGCTTTCCAAACTCATTTTTTCTCTACCAATCACCAAATAATTTTTTTTTGGGGGGGGGGGGGGGGTGGGTGAGAAATACAATCATTTGATAATGCACTTTCTACCAAATTATAATGTTTAAAACCTTCATGGGTCTTATTTAAAAAGATGATCATTATATTAAATTACATACCGATAGACATTAGACAGTCATAACTAAATTTAGATTGCCTTCATTCAAAGTGTGAACAATAACACCTGTCCTCTTAACAAAAACCATGGTAAACTACAACACTTACATATAGCTACATAAATGCATAAAAAGGAAACATTATTTTAATCAGAGAGAAGGGACCTTTTTTTAATTACAAAAATAATTGATGAGTAACTTCTGCAGACTCACTTTATCTGCACTTGCATTGTGTCTGGCGGAGGTAGCAAGACTGCATGTTGTTTGTGTCTGTAGCCGTCCTGCAAAATGGGGAACAAAAAAGAAACAAAAATATTCATCAATCCAGTCACTCTTGATTAACACATATAGTATTACCATGTTAGTTGTTACATATACGGCCGTTAAATATCCTTCAAGGGTTTGTTGTAATAAATATGTCAGAATTCAAGCTATCTTTTACAACTTCATCTTCAGTTTTATTCAAAGTGATTTTAAAGCTATTGTCATTGTTGGTTCAAAAGAGTGTTACTCTTACTGTTAGTGAATAGGCCGTTACTGTTACTCTTAGTCTTACTCTTAGCGACATTTACTCTCACTTTAACCTAACCAGGCACACCGCTGTTTATAGTTACTCTCACTTATGATTTATGGCGACCATGGTATGGGACGTATTTAGACTACCTTTATAAAATTTTTAAAGATAAATCATAAATTACACTTTACCGCCATGGCTTCACTCAGATTTGTTTCACTTTCTGTAGTCTCAGTTTCCGTTGTTCTTTTCAGACTTGTTGTCTAGAAATTTAGATCGGGGGTTTGGGTGGTTTCCCGGCCCCGATGATTAGTAAATCAAAATGTAATTCAGATTAAAAAGGAAATTTAAACTCTAAAAATGACAATCAGCAATTTTGGTCACATTATGTCCACTTTCCTCCTGCTTGTTCAGCATTCCAAAATAAGCGTAGCACGCAGTTGCTTTGCCTTTGACAGTTTGACGTCTTTGGCTTTACTTTTAGTTTTAGATCTAGGTTTTGTGTGTAGGGCCATTCTTTGAAAAGTGAAACTTTTTCGGAAAAATTGAAGTTTTATTTTTCTGTAGTTTTGTTACATTTTTGGAATGATCCATGTGTAAAGTTTCATGAAATACATGATTTGAAGTTTAAAATGAAACTTTTTTACTCATTTGCATAAATTTACATATTTCAATATTTTCTAATAATCATAATTCAGAAAATAATCAAGATATCAAAAGGATAATTAGCAAGCTCATTCTTCTCACTTTCCTGTACAGGTTGATACCAACTTTGTAAAAATTCAACCTTTCATTCTTTTCTAAACCCGATATTATAAAATTCCCATTTTCCCATTCATATTGTACCATGTCACACACGTGACCACCCCAAAATGTCACACACGTGACCAGACGTTGCCACATAATTAAGTACTATAAAAAACAACGGTTTGATATAATTCTCATTCATTGCTATTGTTGTACTTACAAATGTATAGTACTTCTCTGGTAATAAGATGAACATTATAGCTATTCATATTTTAAAAGAATTTTCCAAATGAAATTTAGTTATGAAAAAAGCGCTCCGTGCGAAGTCACACACGTGACCCCATGCCATTTGACCTCTGACATTGAGTTACGTAATCCTTATAAAATCTTTTGTGTTAAGTTTGAAAGACTACAACATAGTCAAGTCACATATGAAGTAAAAAATCATTATAGTCTCATACTTACTGAAATATAAGCATCCCATTTCAAAATTTGTCATGTTTTGGGTCACACTCACACACGTGACAAGAATGGCCCTGTAGCGTTCGGTTGTGCGCACAATCATGACAGAGCTGCGGCGGTAAAATGTAAATACTTAAGACTAACAGCATGATCAGCTCTCACAATTCAGTCATGACATTACGTGAACTTAGTTACATCCCTCTCAGAATAATCCATTTCCATTCCTGTCACTGCACTTTATTTCCAGTCAACAACAAACTCAAGCTCACTCAACCAACTCAAACCAATGCCAAAGGCATATCTTTCATTTTCACCCCCTAAATCGCGAATTAAGAATACAATCAGAATGCACACATTGATCATCAACTTGTTACCTACAAAGTATCATTTGGGAAATTATAAAAAATTGTTAAAAACAAGGTAGCTTACCTAGTCCAGATCGAAGGACGGACGTTGCTCGACTCGAAAGTGCCATCTTTTACTTTGAGGAGTTCGCTACTGTAAATTTATACGTGCAATATCAATGCAGCACGCGCAGCAAATATAGCGCTACAATTACACAACACAACGACACCGGTTCCGAAGTTACACAATTAGACACAGATCGATCAACAGATGGCGCTATTCCTCTTTTCCATTCACAGAATCATCACAGAGCTGGTTTTATCATTTTCTAAAATATATAAACATTACAATAATATACAAAATTATCTTTTCAGTAATAATGCGATCAAATTGGCCTTTTGCAGATGATGTTTTCACCGTATTTTGTTTATTTTCCCTTGGTAATTTGCCTGAACAAACTCTCATAAAGAAAGAAAAGAAATGAGCTGCTTAGGAGTATCCATACATGAACAATCATATGATTAGCACCATTGTCATCAACATCACTATCGTTGCCTATCAACATCAGTAACAATCATCACTATCCATCTTAACTACAATTCACCTCCATCATCTGCTGCAGGGGCAGTGCCTCAGCATTCTCTGATATTATTATTTTCCTTGAATGATAATCATCGTCACCATCACCATCACCATCACCACCACCAACCACCACCTCAATCCGGGGGGGGGGGGGGGGGGGGGGTGGGGGGCACTCAAATTATTTTTTGACGGGGGGTGTGCCGCACAGAACTCTGAAATGGGGGTCAAGAGCGGACTTCAAGCAAAAAATATAGGGTCTTTGGAGCTACAAAAACACCCTGAAAACGGGAGTTAAGGGGGTTTAAGGAGCAGGACTAAAACTACCACAAATATATAGACTTGGAGCTACACAAAGACCTACGGAAACCCCTTCAAATAGGCTAAAATGGTAGGTCCAAGGAGCTTGACTAGAAGAAGAATAATGGACTTGGCACTACTCAACTACCTAGCCAAGTCATTCCGGGGGTATCTTTAGATCGGGTGTGAAAACGGGGTTCTTTTAAGGCGGCACATACCCGTCTTACATTAAACACGAGTTACCCACCCACCCCCCCTCCCCAGTTACCCCCCCCACCCCCCCCCCCCGCGGGCTCAATCCCCCATCATTATCCTTGTTATCGATATAATCATAATTTTTCATCATCATCATCGTTGTCTTCATAATAATTGTTATCATCGTCATCATTACAAACGTCATCATGACATGATCATCATCAATTGTCATCAAGTTAAGTTTGCTTTCCATTACACAAGATACATTTGCATAATTATCATCATAATCACCATCTCCTCACCATCCATATCATCAAGGTCTTCAGCATCATCATCATCATCATCATCCCTTTTTCATCATCACCACCATTATTACCAACCATCATCAACCAATCCTGGGCCCCCGGTTGCAGAAAGAGATACAATCCGATTGTAAGTTGTGATTAATCGTAAGTCAGATCACGTGTTCTAGATGCGCAAATCTGATTGGTTGAAATGCGGTAAATTTTCTGACTTAACGAACAATCCGTAACTTACAATCGATTGTATCTCTTTCTGCAACGGGGCCCTGATCATCATTATCACTATCATTCATCATAATTATCTACGTGTCAAATGCAAAATGCACAACCCATCTAGACAAGCTAAAAATCTAATGATGACAAATATAATTAAATCATGAATTCATATCATTATTATTTATTAATTTCTCACTTCCTCCACATATATTGAACATTATAATAAAATAATTCCACATTATTGTTAAACATTCTTTGAATATAAACATACATTTATGTAATTTTCTCAATATAAATTTCCAATGGTCAGACAATGGAAATGAATATCAAGCATCCAACTCTAGAAAGAATAAATAGAAAGGGCTTATGTGCAAAAAAACCGATGAAACCATTTTACAAAGTTATGTCCGTGTAAATTATTAAAATTATACCCTTAGTCTTTGCTTATCAAGGTATATGTTTAAAGTGATGACTATAGGTATCACTTATTTTCTTACTATATAACCATTTTTGGCAGGTTTCATTGCAATTAGCTAAAATTGGTAAAAATGGCTTTATCGTTTTTTTGTGTGCATAAAACCGTTTGAATTCTGAACATATGGTGGGTACATGCCTACAGTAGGGGGAGGGGGGGGGGGGGGGGTGGGTCCCTGTCAAACAGGAAGCAGAACACAAAAGGTATTGGTCTAAGAGATTGCAAAAGAAGTATTTCTGACTACAAACTGTGAATACTAAAATTGTACTTAAACCCAGACTGTATACCCAACAGTACAACTGACAATTCCATCACATACAAAAAACTAACAAATCTATGCACCTCTAGCCTAGATGTGTACACAAATATCATCAAATGTTTAGCAAATGATAAATACTTTATCTAATAACTATCAACACAAATGTTCTAGCTCTGTATCATAATGCATCTCTTGTCAGAAATGCATGCTATGAAATGAATACTTATTAAGTTATAACCACGGATAAGTAGTTCCCTACTTTCAGCTATTTTGGCAATGAGGTAATCAACAACAAAACAATACCTTGTAGTAAAAAGCACATTTTGTGGGGTCAAAATATGTTGTTTTAATTTGATGAATACTTAAAGGGATGCATTTTCCAATTATATATTTTTTTCTGGAACAATATTTTTCTAAACTTGTTGATGGATTGGACTACTAAAGATGTTTACTTTCATTTATTAGAATATTATTTGTGGGTGGTGCTACCCTTTAATCCAATAAGCACCACCACTAATGTTCTCTTTATCAAATGCCCTACTTCTCAGATATTCATCTTATTTATGAAATGAATACTTATTATGGATAAGTACATCCTTACTTGCAGCTTTGCAATGAGGTCATTCAAACAAAATTACCTAGTAGTAACAAGCAAATTTGTTGAATCATTGTTTTAATTTCATGAATACTTAATCCAATAAGTACAAACACTAATAATGTTCTCTTTATCAAAGTGCCCTACTTGTCTGAAATAGTGAAATTCATCAATATTTAATGAAGTGAATACTTATTATGGATAATTAATGTCCTGCTGGCAGCTTTGTAATGAGGTAATACAAATGTTATGCTACCTAGTAAAGAGTTATTCATCAATAATGATTATCTAATTATATGAATACTTACTCCAATAAGTAAAAGTCCTTTTTAATAAAAATTCATCATATGAAGTGAATACTTATTATGAATAATTGATTCCTACTTGCAGTTTTACAATGAATTAATATCATTTTTTTTTTTTTTTTACAGAATCACGTGTCCAAAAAACAATAGTCAGGACAGCTATTCATTAATACAAATTATATATATGTTGTAGTTTGTATTACAGAAGAGTCCCAACTCCACATTTCTTTTTACAGTAAACGCAGAAATCAGTGAGCCAAGTGATGTAAAACGAAGAACGTTAATGAAGGATTTTCTCCCTGTAAAGAATAATTTTGTTTAATTGGGAAAAAACACAAATTGAAATCAATTTTGTAACGGTAGAACATAAAGTTAACGTTTTTTTTCACAAATTTTAAAAAATCTCTGAACAGTGCTTATTTCAACATTGCAAAATAAAGGTTTTAAATAGGGTGACTAGTAAATTAAATTTCCAAAATAAATTCATGTTTCTTAAAGATACATTGTAAAAACAAACAAACAAAACATGATAATGTGAGTAATAATTACACAATATCAAACAAACAATCATAATAGAACTTAGAAATAAAAAAAGAAAGCACATTTTATATTACTTGAGATCTAATTAATGTATATATAATGAAAGATTAAATTATGACTTTTTAATATAATTTCTTATATTCTACATCA
>JBAMJV010004459.1:0-71628 GCA_037951105.1 Echinarachnius parma
GTTGAGGACTTTCAAAGTTTATTTGACACAGTCGGGAATTCGTATTAGCCAGATGGATCTGACGAGATAGATGAGCAAAATTAAAGTGATCCATTAAAATAATGTTTACGTTTTTACCCAAATTGATATTTGAGAGTTCAATCACATACCATTGTCATTGCAAGATTCCCTGAACGATTTGTGACAATTTCATGAAGAATAAAACACTGACTACCTAGTGAAAAAGATGAAAATCGATGTCAGATTTTGATGTCAGCTACTGCCCATTAATTTTGACTACAATTGAAAAGCGTTCAAGAACGCTTTACATTCAGTCATAAATTCATAAATATCTCCATAATTAGGGAGACATAAACAAAATCAAAACCCATTTCATTCTTCTGATACCATTAGCCAAACAACAAGGTTCACAAGATAAATGTAAACGTTCCAAGTGATTTTGGCTGAATTTGACAAAGTTAACATTAATTGATCACTTTATTATGGTTAAGTAAAACTGTAAGATGAAGGGTTCAGGTGGCACTGCCACTATTATGAAATAATTACCTATTTCTTTCATTTTGACTGAATTATAACTCACATCTACTAAGTGAAGAAAAACATTCGTGTAAAATACCACAAATTGGTCTATAAGGTAGATCCAAATAAGGACAATTTTCGTCATAGCAGTACAATGTTTCATGCTGTATAATGCTTACTCTTTCATGTTGTCTATGTCGTGTATTCTACACAATATGTATGTGTCTAATTATAGTGATGATTGCTGTAACATGTCAGGGTGTATTGTATACCACTTCGTATATGCTGTGCTCTTCCAGTTGAGTGATACTGGCCCGAATTCACAAAGGAGGTTTGTAAATGTATAAACCATATTTTATTTACAAACTCCTTTGTGAATTCGGACTATTATGTTTGCAGTTGTATGCCACTGTACTTTACCTATTATTAAGAGGCTCTGCGAGAAAGCGATTTGATAAATTAGAGCAAATTTCGGCAAGTTATCCAACAAAATGCCAATATAAAATTGAGAGTGGATTATATTACGTATGTTTTACATTATTTTCACCGTATAAGTGATACATGCATTGTTATATTCGATATTTTGCTGAATTATCAATTGCTGAATAATTGTGGATGAATATTATTTAATCTTTGATACTACACCATCATAATTGATATATTTCACATAGACATTTTCTCTCCTTTGTACAACTTCTAAAGAAATCAAAAGTAACTGTATTAACTTATGCAACCATTACTTAAATATTAGTACTGTATAATTATGATTACGTATGCACATGTCAGTGGTACGAACTGACAACAGTACATGAATATTGTTATCGGAGTCCCATATTATTGTTATCACTAATGTTTGATTATTGTCTTTCAATGCCAAGGGTTCGTTTTCAATTGAATATAAACGCGTATAGTAATAATACAAAAGAAAAATCACGGTGTTCAGTGTTAATCACACTTTTACAGTACATGGAATGAGTAAACACAATTTGATTAATACGGTTTTCAAAGTCATCGATTTTCACCTAGCTAACCTAAAAAATCTATACTTTTTTGTTTAAAATATGCAAATAGTTAAACGTTATTTCTCTACCTGCGATTTAATACCGATTACAAAGTGGTTGTATTCAAATTAAATAATACAATACTAATAAAGCAACAACAGTAATAAATGCTGCAGACCAGTCAGTCAAGTGACATTATACATCATTATAGCAATGTTATTACTTTTATTTCCCCCCAAATTAGGCTATCCGTATAGACTATGGTTTTGTACCATCATAATTGTACTTTAGAATAACCATTTTGATGCCAATCTTGCCATTTTAATGTACTATCTTTTTTATTTCGTTACCTATATCAACCTTGAAATGGGTGCGTAATTTGTGGGAAAATGTGTTGATAAAAATCATATTTTTTTAGAATTTATTGAAAGTATAATTTATGTGCTATACTTGAAATCAGTGTACTGAATTATAAAGGACAATATCACTCAGTTTGTTTTTATGTATATCTTCAACGAATCTATTTCAAAATAATCTGTTGCGTTTACAATCAAACTGACATTGAATATACGCAGTGAAATACAAGCATGGTGCTATTAATATTATACTGAATTACGTACTGCTTGGTTCAAGTGATTAATTTTTACACTACACAATCCATTTTTTTAAAGTGGCATTATCATCGTCCGTGGTATATAATTCGCGCAACGTTTGGATAGCGATGCCATAATAAATCAAATGTATCCAACACAGTGTTTGATAATTATATCATTCTCTCTCCCTCTCTCCCCCTCCCATATGTTTCCCCCTCTCTATATTGTCTTTCCATCTATCTCTTATTTTATGTAATTTGTTGGTGATGATTTTTGCTTGAATACTGATACCTAACTGTTTAGTGGCATCCTTCAAATATTTCTTCGTCATATTTAAATTAAATTCGTGTATCGGACAATACTGGGCGTGAACAATTCTGGCAATAGTGTCATAAGTAACACACACTTGAACTTGTGTAGATTTAATACAAATATATGACTGATTACTTTGCTTGACAAGCAAAATGACAAGTCTATTTGTGCAGTTTCAACGCTGTGTATAAACAGAGTGTATACGATTGATTGCTCCTAAAGCCCGGCGCAGACAGTGCCGACTCGACCCGATCCGACTGGTTTTTAGCCTGATTTACTCAGTATGTGTTGCCTCAGGACTCCGGTTTTGTCAATCAACTGCCAGTCAGAGGTCATTCGATGCCGATTCAACATGTTGAATCGGCTCCGACTGAGCTAAACTGACTCTAGCCTGACTGAAAACCAGTCGGATCGGGTCGAGTCGGCTCTGTCTGCGTCGGGCATTAGAGTACCGAAGAAGTGATGTCACATTTTTGATGCAATTATAGTAATGGTTCTGAACAACTTGCACTCGGTCCGGGATTTTAGAAATGGGTCGGAGCTGGGTGATTACCTTCTTAGCAAATGATAGGTCGGATATTGATGGCTTGTCTGACATTGTTTAAAATCATTAACATTGACAACATATAGTGTTGACGTCACACTCCGGTACTCCGGTCTATACATACCAGTCTCATGAAAACCCTCGATCAGTAAAAACGTCTATAGAAATTAATGTTAAGCAATGATTTTGTTTCATTATCTTTTCAAAGAAGTCGTTATTAAGTGTTGGTCTTCTTTTCCTTTTGTCTACTTACTTTTATGATTAAGAAAATGGCGATTTTATTAATTGTACAGTCATGATGGTGATGTGATTTAATTAACTGTTATGTGAAATGATAACATTCATGGTAAGGCTAAAAGACAAATTAATTTATAATTATGTGAACGTAAGTTTATTTAATATGCAAGTCAATAATTCATAATTGCTTGAATAAAATGACAATAAAGATTATTTACGTTTCCAATTGTGTTATTTCTACTTTATATACTGCCGTGATTATAAATAAGGGGCGTGAATTAATGACGGATCTCCTTGCCGTCTTTTGCATAATTATGCTAATTGTCTGGGAGATAATTATGGAGAAAGGGTGAGAGGGGGATGGAGAGTGGGGGAGAGAGTGAGAGAAGGGAGGGAAGAGAAGGTGAGAGGGGGCATACGGTATGCGGATGGGCACATTTTGTCCAGGGGCTGAGGTTTTTTGCCCGAATACCATCTTCCCCAATTTCACCTGACAGAAAGAAAACAAATCATAGAAAGCCATGAGTTTCTTTGTTTAATTCTTAAAACAGGCCTATAGTTTTGATACAAATCATTTACATTTTCTAAGTTTGGGATCAAGACAACGTTACATTCTGAAGCTACAAATGGCTTGCCATAATTTGTACGTCCAACTTAGTGTTAAAGAGATAGTTGAGTTTTGGTAAAGAGAGTACAGTTTTTGTCAAACTGAATTTTAGTAACCCAAACCTGCACAATTACATAACAAACTAATAGTTATCTACCATGCTCGAAGGAATACAAAATTACAATGACCAAGTAAATCATTTAAAAAGAGCCGTTAAAACTCAAGAGGGTGCTCTCTAAAAACTCATTGGTTTTAACCCTTTTTAATAAAATATTGTGCATGTGATGTTTTGTTGAAATAATGATTAGATAGAGAGATAATCAACAGCTATTTCAAACTTCTTTTGTACATTTGTGAAAAGAGGAGGCATTTTAAAAATTTTGTTGACGGCTGGTTCAAAATTATTGAATAAATGTGGGGCCCCACAAGTATTACGAATGGTTATGTTTATGGATTTTTTTAGCCATTTCTGAACCGATTTTGATCAAATAAAGTATATTCTGTCATTAACATTGTATGCTCTTTCAAATTTGATACTCAGTTTTTCATTATCTCACAAAAAATTATTTTGTGTAGCGTCCTCTATACCAAAACTCAACTATCCCTTTAAGTTATGTGTGAAACACCCCCAGGGGGATGCAGTCATTCAGTCAGTTATGAAAATTAAGACAATGACTTACTAGATCCCTTTAGATAAAGATATAAAGCTGATGATCATATTTTTGCTTGGTATATCGGATCGATTTCTCCGAGTTCATTACATTACATAACGAGTTCCACACATATATATATTATGAATGAAATTAATCAAATGTACATGTATAAATATGAATTTTCAGTGACCACATGGTGTGTATGCATAAGACCAGCTGAGAGAAAATGATTACTTTCATTTCATTTTCATAAAAGTGAGTTTACATTAATATGGTCACAAATGTATTTATCAAGCGTCTATGAACATCATGGTTTGGACCATTTCAAATTTCTAGCTTGTGGAGCAAATGGCCCTAAATGAAAAAAAATATATAGTTAAATGAAAAAAATATATACACTGTTGGTCATAATGTTGGAATATTTTTTTTTTTAGATCCAACTTTATTCTTTTTCCTGTTTTTTGCGCCGAATGAATCATTTTAGACTAAAAATAATCATTATATTTTGTTTCTAAACTACCAATGTATAATACATGGTAGCGTGAATTTGCATTAATTAATGAATTCTTTTGTTTTGAGCTTTGAAAGGCAGGACCTTTGATGATTGGCCCCTTTCCTTCTCCAAAGCGTATGTCCAACGAGTGATCGTTATGGGTCATTTCTCAAAGTTGGTCGTGATATTTTCAACCAAAATTGGCACAGAGGCTCTCGAGGCCATACCCGGTCCAATGCCATTGGCTACCCGCCGAACGATGCTTGTGCTCCACCAGGAAGGGGTGTCAACAAGCAATGTCCACTATTTCGTTGGACCATCGCATGTTAAGGTCTATAAAGTCCTCAGATGTTATCGAGAGAAGGGTCAATTAAAGCCAAGATTATCTCTAGGACGTCTACGATTGACCACCAGGATAGATTATCGCAAATTGCTTACCCTGTGCCGTATAAACCGGAAATGCCAAAAAGGAGCCTTCGCCGACTATGAAGAAAACACTATGGAATCAACACCTTCCGCCAAACTGTACATCAGCAATCCCTCTAACATGGTCACATAGCAAGACAAACTACCAAGTGTCCACCCAATACCATGTAACCGAGATTTACCGGACGTCCCTGGACTAGGGAGCCCAGAAGATTTCCGCCTGGACACTAGAGATATGTCATCTTAATGGGTACGAGCCATAACATCCTTGACCGAACAGATGGAAGACAAATAGTTCGCCGATTACGTGGCGAGAAGTTCCAAGTTGTCTGCATTCACTAAACGACTTGAGTTTGTGACGTCCCAACAGTGGTATGGCTCGTACCCATTAAGATGACATATCTCTAGTGTCCAGGCGGAAATCTTCTGGGCTCCCTAGTCCAGGGACGTCCGGTAAATCTCGGTTACATGGTATTGGGTGGACACTTGGTAGTTTGTATTGCTATGTGACCATGTTAGAGGGATTGCTGATGT
The DNA here is from genome assembly GCA_037951105.1 of Echinarachnius parma. Taxonomy (NCBI): domain Eukaryota; kingdom Metazoa; phylum Echinodermata; class Echinoidea; order Clypeasteroida; family Echinarachniidae; genus Echinarachnius; species Echinarachnius parma. The sequence goes on from JBAMJV010004459.1 coordinate 5,920, forward strand.
ACAGTTTGGCGGAAGGCGTTGATTCCATAGTGTTTTCTTCATAGTCGGCGAAGGCTCCTTTTTGGCATTTCCGGTTTCTACGGCACAGGTTAAGCAATTTGCGATAATCTATCCTGTTGGTCAATCGTAGACGTCCTAGAGATAATCTTGGCTTTAATTGACCCTTCTCTCGATGACATCTGAGGACTTTACAGAACTTAACCTGCGATGGTCCAACGAAATAGTGGACATTGCTTGTTGACACCCCTTCCTGGTGGAGCACAAGCATCGTTCGGCGGGTAGCCAATGACATTGGACCGGGTATGGCCTCGAGAGTCTCTGTGCCAATTTTGGTTGAAAATCTCACGGCCAACTTTGAGAAATGACCCATAACGATGACTCGTTGGACATACGCTTTGGAGAAGGAAAGGGGCCAATCATCAAAGGTCCTGCCTTTCAAAGCTCAAAACAAAAGAATTCATTAATTAATGCAAATTCATGCTACCATGTATTGTACATTGGTAGTTTGGAAACATAATGTAATGATTATTTTTAGTCTAAAATGATTCATTAGGCGCAAAAAACAGGACAAATAATAAAGTTGGATCTGAAAAAAAAATATTCCAACATTATGACCAACAGTGTAGTTAAATAGAAATAAAATTGTTTAAATGCATCCACAACATACATACACACACATGGAACCACACACACACATAGCAAAATAGAATAATACAAACAGTGACAAATGTATCTACATCTTGATATGGAAATCGATTTTCTTGTCAAAATAAAAATCTACAGCTGATTAAATTCTTGCTCATATCTCGGATTGATTTCGACGAGTCTCTTGGTAGCGAGTTTCACATGTGTCTTGTATGTAAGTGTGTGATATAAAATGAATACAATACTAACAGTATTTTGATAAAATTGAAATCACCAAGCGAGACTTTAAAAATGGACGTGGCAACCCCTCGTAAGGACACGTACGCAACGTTAGCACCCTGCCTCTTTTATACCGCCCCTCTTTTCCTTTCTTAAGAGCCCAACCCCCCCTTTTTCAAAGGATCACCTTAATAATAGTTCAGACATTCTGCGGTCACCGTTTGTGAAAACTTGAAGCCATTATGTCGGTTCCACTACAGCAAACAGTAATATGCCCGGTCACATATCACCGGATACCGTAAATGGATACCCGACGAATAGAAAATTTGCGAAATCAAATTATCCGGCGGTGAAAGTCGTATCCATTGCTTCATGCACAAACAAATTCCGCCGAATAGAACAACGTACATCGCCTGACAAGGAACGGACAAGAAATTACGCATACAAACGCCGTGCTTATCCGTTTACGCTATCCGGTGAAATGTGACCGGGTCTTATAAGGAATTGAGGTTTGACAGGGCATATTATTGTATAGGGTGTTGTTACATATATTCGGATATCGTAAACGGATGCCCGACGGAACGAACATTTGCGAAATCAAATTATCTATTGCTTTATGTACAAAACATTCCACCGTTTATATGGTTTAGAACAACGTACATCGCCTGACAAGGAACGGACAAGACGAACAGAGACGAACGGATTGAAAATGTGGCTCTCCCGTCGGGCGTCCGTTAACCATATCCGGTGATATGTGACAAGGCTTTAGCAACACAGTACGCGTCGTGAAAAGAACACCCTTACTATTCAAATAAGGTTCTCCTTTCTTATTCAAATTGGCGTCTTTTATGTGATGATTCAGAACGGTTGTTGGTCTTCTTCGATGGGTGTGTACCGAACCGTGGACCACATTATAGGCAAGACTACCAAATATCCACGTTGCATATCGAAATGGTTTCAATTCATTCATTGGGTCGTTCTGAGAGTACGGCTGCGAACACACCTCCTATTATCCAGTGTATTATATGATCATAATATACCAAGTACCGCACGGAGCGGTATAGTTTTGTTAGTATTAAAACAACTCATCTATACCAGCGCTGGTGTTTACTTCGTTGATACGGACATATCATGAATTAATCAGTCAATTCACTGATGTAGAGTTTGTAAAACATTGACTTGTAATTAAAAACACAATCGCGGGCGATTTGTCATTATTGTGTACAAACATGAAGGTTAATTCAGGCCTGATTTCGGTGCTTCTCTTGCCAATCTTGCTGGTCGCTCGACAGGTGCTCGGCCGGAACGTCGGCACAGAGTTGGAATGGGATCCGAAGGGTTACATCACATACTGCCCGTGCTCTGGTAAGATATATATACAAGTTTAGACTATTAGAGTGTTGATTATTAATTGCATTTGTATAATTGAGATCATTATTATTCTATGGTAACATTGCGTTATACCAATTAAGCAGAGAATTTACCTTGTTTCATTTGGAGTATTTAGTTGAGAACAATTAGTCATTACCCGTGATGATATTAACAACGAGTAATACGGATTTAGCTGAGACACTTATATTGTTTGTATACCTGCACTTATTTTGAGTCATTTTTTTTCTTCATCCTATATATTTATTTATGTGTTATATTTACATTAAAAAACACATCTTGAAATATAAAATGTTATAATTACGATACATTTTATATACTGCAGATCTGTTGTATATGACTGGTGGTTTACGTGTAATCGAGGGAGGGGAGGGGCGGGTCACAGTAGGGGGAGAAGGAGAGGTGGCAGGGGAAGGAGGGTCGGGAGGAGAGGAGCAGGAGGTTGAGAAGGGGGAGGAGGAGGAGGAGGGGCATGGGGAGTAGCAGAAAGAAAACCATGAGGAGTAGAGTAAAGAGGATGAGGATTAGGATTAGGAGGAGTAAGAGATGGAGGACGAAGATGAGCAGGCACGGGAAGCTAGCTAGGAGGGGAAAAGGAGGAGCCGCGAGAGGGGGAGCAGGAGGATAACGATCGAGGATTACGAGACCGAGGAGACGAGTGGAGAAGGAGAGTGAGAAGGTGGAGAGGAGTACGGGGAGGGTGATGAGGATCAGGAGGAGAGGAGAAGGATTACGAGACCGAGGTGGGAAAGAAGATGACCAGAGAATAGGAGAAGAGGAGGGGTAGAGGAGGGGGATGATGTTCGGGGTGGAGGAGGAGGATTAGCACGAGGAGAACGGTGATTACGAGGCCAAGATGGAGGGATAAAGGAGAATTATAGGAGATGAAAGAAGCCGGAAAGGTTGAGGAGAAGGGGGAGTAGGAGGATGAGCAGGAGGAGGAGGAGGAGAAAGGGATGAGGGTTAAGCAAGAGGGGGAGGAGGAGAAAGGGATGAGGGTTAAGCAAGAGGAGGAGAAAGATAGGGTGAAGAGGAGCAGGGGACTTGGAGGAGGAGGTGATGAGGAAGGAGGATCAGTAGAAGGGGCGAGAGGAGCAGGAGGATAATGATGATTTCGAAACCAAGGTGAAGGAGAACAAGAAGGAGGAGGAGGAGATGATAACCAGACCGAGGTGGATGAGAACGAGGAGGAGGAGGAGTGGAGGGAAGGAAGAGGGGAGAGAGAGAAGGAGAGGGAGGAGGATCTAAGGATTACAAGACCAAGTTGGAGGAGAAGGGGATGATGAGTAGGAGAGGAGGAGGAGGGGGAGATGAGGATGAGGAGATGAGGATGAGGAGATGAGGATGATTGGGGAGGAGGATGAGAGGAGAATGATTACGAGACCGAGGTATAGGAGAAGATGCCCAAGGAATAGGGGAATAGGAGGAGGGGAGGAGGAGGGAGAGGATGTTCGAGGTGGGGGAGTAGGATGGGCAGGAGGTGAACATGAGGAGAATGGTGATTACGAGACCGAGATAGGGGGAGAACCAAGTTCCTATTGCTTGCATAGCTACTTTATAGGTTGTTGATGTATATGATATGGATATCAGAACATTTAACATGCATATTACAAAGGAAACCTTTGTACATATCAATTGTGTCTTTATTTCTCTGACAGGTCAGTTTGCCGGGCAAGTTGAGCAGCTCCTAGGCTCCCTGAATTTCGCTGAAAAGATAGATCGAGTTCTCATCGTGCCTCCCTTTATCAACTACCCCTGCGGACGCAAGACGCATGCGCACAATTACGGAGTAGACGTAACGACGGGAACTAAACAAGGAAATGTAATGACAAACAAAAATAATACAAATATTTTTCTCTAAAAGGGAACACATTACGTCCAATTTGTTCAGAATCTGTTTTCCTTTTAATATAAAAAAAGGTCAACACAATGTGTTCTCAGCAAAGGCTGTGTAAATGCAGTTCGAATTTCGAAAGCAACAACAAACAAAAAAGGTACAATAATGCAAGTTTGCAATTTTGTCCAAAAAGAGACAAATATCGACAAAAGTAAAGCGCATTTCATTTTAATTTCAAATACTCATTTTACCTGCAAACATGAAGCAACGACACGTATATAAAACAGATTCGAAACACCGTTTTGTCCGCGACATGCAGTTGGTAGTCGATAAAAGGGAGTGCGAATTCACATCGCTTGGGGCTTGGGCCATCGATGCGATATATTGCGCCATTAATCGTAGAACCACCTCATCACGGCCATGGATGCTAAGTTATTTTGTTCATTTGTTTAATCATCCAGGGCGATTCAGTACCCAAGTTGACCAACTATTGGGCTCGCTGTTTTTCGCCAAAACGCTCGATCGAGTGTTGGTCCTGCCTCCCTTTATCGACTATCAACACGTGATGGGACAGAACAAAGACAATGTAAGACCATCGCAAATTAATAATAAAAACGTTAATTACTTTTTTTTTAATAAAAGAAAATCATTGAATGATTAAAAGTACTGTGAAAAAAATATATTTTGCAATATTATTCCATGCATTATCAGTTGAACAGTTGAATAGTATTTGATTGATTATATATTATTTGTGTAAATACATTTAAAAGATCTATACAAAAAATAGGAATACATGTACAACAATATTTTGCAACATTATGCTACCAACATTTTAAAATATATATTAGAAACACTAATTCACAATGAAATTCGCGTATGAATGATATTTAATTGCATTTTATGCACACTATTTTTAGACACGTACTGGATAAACAATTGTATTATGTTTTCAAATTTCAAAATCAAACATGTATTTATTTCTTTGTAAATAATAGCACTACATATTTTAATGACGACCGATATACCAAAAAAGAATACATCATACTTTTCTTTTATCCATAGCTTTACGTACCGATAACGGAATACTTCAACCTAAACGCATTGCGAGAGTATTACCCCGATATTGTGACGATGGAGGATTTCATGTACGAGTTGGCCCCGACGCATTGGCCCATCGACGAGCGAGTCGCTTACTGCGCAACCCGGGCTGCCGAGGGCAACGACGGTATTTGTCCGAGGGTGAGATGACGATGATGATGATGATGGTGATTGGTGATGGTGATGGTGATGGTGATGATGGTGATGATGGTGACTATGATGATTATAATAATGATGGTGACGATAATGATGGTGGTGATGTTGATGATGGTAACGATGATGATCATAACGATGGTGGTGACGATGATGAAGATGATGATGATAATGATGATGATGATGCAGGTGATGATTTCGATTGTTATGATGATGATGATGATGATGATGGTGATGACGATTGTGGTTGTGATGGTGCTGGTGGTGGTGGTGATGATGACAATGATGATGACGATGGTGATGATGATGGTGACGACGATGTTGGTGATGATGTCAAGTGAAGATGATGATGATGAAGTAATATTTTTCTCAAAGGTTATATAGATCTTCTCTCCTTTCTCCTTTCCTATCTTTCTCTGCCTACGTATTTCACCATACTTATACAGAGAGGAAATCCATTTAGCACTTTTTGGGAAGCCCAGAATGTCGAGTTTGTCCGCTCGGAGATTTGGACCGGGGACCTGCACTATAACGTGGAGTACGAGCCGTGGCGAGTCATGTGGGCAGATACGTAAGTCACATGCACCAATCAGAAATTACTAGGCTTTATAACGAGTCTATATACTGTTACGAGTTGATGTTACGACACTCCATAACTAGTACACTCTCCCGAGTTCCTCACAAAAGACCAAATAAAATACACAAGAAAAGCCGTGATGTTTGTAATTTCAAGCCATGTTAACTTCCAACGTGTCTTTCCTATGGCAAGCCAAGTGTACATCCAAGCTGCTATGACAAGCCGTCACACTTCCTTCCTTAAAGAGGGCATTTATAACATCGAAATAAATGAACCCTAAAATGCTCCAGGCAACATAAAACAAAAGTGAGACCTATACTGCACACATGTGTATCACTACCTTATTATAACTTTACAATGCATGCATCAAAACTACATTTAGGCTTTTCTACGCAGTTAATCAACAAACTCTACAATGGTCTCCTTTCACCAAAGCTTCAAACATGATGAGTATTAACTGCACATTATCAATATTGCCAGGAACTCCCAACATTTATCAAAACAAAAATACACATGCAATTTATAGACATTGCCCAAGCATGCAATTGGTTCACATTCACATCCCTAATGCACATTTTCACTTTAAGCTCCTTGACAAATATCAAAATGCTGCACATGTATATAATCCTACACCAAACAAATATACATGTTCCCATATATCCATCACTTAATTTGTGTCCTACAAACAACTTTCCTTTAGCTTCAACAAAAAAGTTACAAACTATGCCAATTATATCTTGTGTAAGACTGTGTGCACATTTCGATTTTAAAATTAAATGTGAACCCACAACCTTTATCTTCTAGCAAATATCATTTTAAATGTTTGTAAACATTTCCACAAGATCTTCTACATGTTACTCTACAAATCTAACACAAAAGAAAAATACATCAACCTGTTCTTACAACGTATGAGAATGGATTTTTTTTTCACCCGCAATGCAAGAACATACAAACTGAACATGTGAAAACATTATTTTTTTTCTTCTTGAAACTGCTAACTGCATTAATCTTCCTGATCAAAGTCATCCTGCAAAAGAAAGAAACAAATTTAATAGTTACATCTGCAAACTGTCCGCCCAACAATCCTGTTTAAGGGAAGACAACATTCAAATGCATAGCTAATACATCATAATACATGTACATAAGTACAAAAGAACAACCGTTAATTTTCCTCTGAAATGTTCATCAGGATATCTTAAATTTAGTCTTTCCTGATTTCATTCGCAAAGTCTTTTCGAGCTGAGATATCAAGTGTCATTTCTTTTTAAATGTTCACAGTCTAATATCAGCCCATTTCGTTATGCACAGCAATTAACAAGTGTTCCTTTTTACTCAAATTAAGGCGTTGATGTCTTTGTCTGTTCCAGTCCTTTTCATCCGGCTTTTAAGATCAATTCACATGAGACAAAGATCGATTAACTTCTTCCTCTTTTTAAAGTCCAGTCGCTGAAACGCTACTGACTGGCTTCTCAGTTCACCTTGACAGCATTCACAGCGATCACCTGGTCTTCTCGGTCGACGACCACTCACTCGCAACTCCATCAAGCGCGACTTGCGACGAGGCCTCCACTGACGTCTCCTTCCAGCATCATGTCGAACACGAGTCCGAAACTGACGAGCTCCTGCTCGCCATCTAGCTGCTCTGGCTCGTCGAACACCGCGTCGTCGCCTAGTACCTCTCGCCCTACGTCGTCTGCCTTGACGCCATGAAGAAGTTCTCGCCCGACGTCGACCACCTTGTCGCCTCCCCACCTGGTCAGCTTCCTCGACATGAGAAGACGCCGCCTCACAAAGCTCGACCCTCTCCTGGAGTGCAGGCCAAACATGCCTGCGATCACCTAGATCACAAGTTGAAACTGTAGAGGACCCTGCTTCATCCCTCTGGCCTCTATCAGGTCTCTCGACTTCTAGCCGGTCTCCCTCCGGTCCCCCCTCTGGCACCTCTTCCAGGCTCTCCAGCGCAGCTTCACTTTCAAAGTCTCTCTCCCGGATGGTAGGCGGAACATGCCTTCCATCATCAGGACTGGAAGCTGCCAACACCATCCCAACAGTTGAGCTCCTCGTATCCTTGAGTGCAGGCCGATCAAACCTGCGGTCATCTGGACCACAAGCAGACACCTCATCAGGGCTCACCAGGACATCTGCTCCGTCACAGCAATCAAACCTGTAGTCATCTGGACCACAAGCAGACACCTCATCAGGCCGCACCAGGACATCTGCTCTCTCACCGCTTCCAGGTAGAGAAGTCTCCGGCCTGCCATGAAGCTCTGCACCACCAGATTGTTGCCGTCCAGCACTTCGTCCAGCACGTCTGCCACCAGAGGATAGGTCTGCGACGCCAGAAGACATCATCCCGTCTTGTGCAGTCAACAGCTGCCCGACGTCATCGTGGATGTCGTTCAAAGCCGTCGCCATCTCTCCGACCTGCTCCCTACTACCATGGTAAAGACGACCTTCGACATCATCCCAAGGATATCCACGAACACCTGGACCGAACATCACCGTACTCGAGCAAACACTCAAATCCCCTGTATCACTGATACCTTGTGATTGTGTTTGTACATGTATGCCTGAATGTCTTTTCCTTGTGTCACTTGTACTTAATGAACTTAACAAGCTATCTCCAACACTCACATCAGACTCACTTGCCTTCTCTTCATGCTGTCTCCCCTGGAGAACTTTGATCTGTCTCTCAATCTCCTCCACTCTCCTTCGCAAAGCAAAATCTTCAACAAAGCTCATCGATGACTCCGGCAAAACCTGCCTTGCCACCAGACTACTAACGATCAGTTTCCGGACCTTAGATCTAGTCATGTAGGATTTAAACAACACACATGTGTCTCACAGGAATATACAAATCAGCATCAAAGACCAACAACTCCTTTCACGTGTTCACAACTCTATCTCCCGTAAGCTTACCATGCAACCTGCACTCACTCACATGTGAACAAAATCTGGAACGCATCCAAACAAATGACTTAACTAACCGACCCGGTTAACACGATGGATATTACTCGCAAGCAAATCCAACACAGCAATCGTGAAGAATGCACAACCTCCTGATGAACAAGAGAACATGCATAAAACCAATGCATCAAGGGAAAACAGAACCCTTCAAAATTTGTTCTACGAAAAGAACCCTAGTCGGAACTAGAACACGTTGCAATGCACACACAACTGCACTTCACAACCCAGTTGAAACTACAACTGCACTACTGGTACACTTCACACAATAATCTGTCCAAAGCTTATCAACACGTAATGTCCTGTGTAATTCTGCCAATTTCCGACAGCGACAACTATCCCGACAATCACATCACAGCCCTATCACTGCATCCAATGCAACTCTTCAGTCAAAATAGCCCACATACACATCCACTACAAATGTAGAAGTAAAATGTACCAGAAAAGGAATTCAAACATGAATCCACATCCCAAAACGGAATATCCAGCTGAAAACCATCAACTGACGTGTCATCTCAAACACCCGAGAAACACAGAGCAGAGTCAGAGAACCCACTCATCACACACTGCAAAATGCCTAGAAAACCCATCATCAACAAAAACCGGCCATATTACCTATAAACTTGCAGAAAAACTACAAATTCTCCCGGCTACAAGCCCCCAACTGTTACGAGTTGATGTTACGACACTCCATAACTAGTACACTCTCCCGAGTTCCTCACAAAAGACCAAATAAAATACACAAGAAAAGCCGTGATGTTTGTAATTTCAAGCCATGTTAAACTTCCAACGTGTCTTGCCTATGGCAAACCAAGTGTACATCCAAGCTGCTATGACAAGCCGTCACAATACATGTACGTGCTTTCTGTCATTTTTGCCCTGGCGAATATTATGCTACGACCGAAAACTAGGGCCCTTACTGAATCTCATTTTATTACACCGGCGATTCTTTCAAAAGTACATGTATGTTTTTTGTCATGCTGACATTTTAATAACATAATAACGTTAAATGTAGTTATACAAATATTAGTGTAATAGTTATCATATAAACTTGAAAATGTTACGTTACTTATCTAAATACTTTTTACCAATAGGTATACTAAAGCGTGGTTTGAACGCAAGAACAAGCTTTCACCATGAGCCATATATCGAGCATCTTAATCTAGATTGTCTTAATCGCTCGACAAACGTGTATTCCAGACGATGTACGTTCGTTTCATTTTTAATCTGGACACAGAACTCGTGCTACCGCATTTAAGAAACACGAAATGTTGTGTGCTTAATCATGTCAATAGACTGAGGCTATAACTTATCTTCCTCCTTGGTATCATTTTAGATACCTACCCTCGGAGCACCCCGTGTTGGCCTTCATGAACGCTCCGACGTCGTTGCCTCTCCCCGAACCGAAGAATCATCTTCACAAATATCTGCAGTGGTCGCGCGACATCGAGCTGGAGGGCGAAGCCTACATCGAACAGGCCATCGAGCGGCCCTACGTCGGACTGCACCTCAGGAATGGCGCCGATTGGGTATGTTTGATGACCATGATGACGACAATGATGATTATGACTTTGATCATAAAAATGGCGATGACTATTTTCATGATGATGATGATGTTGTTGATGGCGATGACGATGACGATGACGATGACGATGACGATGACAATGGTGATGTTGATGTTGATGCTGATGATGATGATGTTGATGGTGATGGTGATGGTGATGGTGATGAGGATAAAAATTGTGTTATTGTTCAAGATTATGCTATTTATGCATATTATGGTTATTGAAGATTTTGATGACGATAGTAATGTTGATAATTATAGGAACATTATCATGGTCTGTAAGTGATTGCGATGATAAACTTGATGTTGATGGTGATGTAGATAATACAAATAATACTGTTTTTTCTTCACAGGCCCGCACTTGTGAACTGGCAGATGGTGCTCTCAACCGCCTGATGTCTTCGCCGCAGTGTTTGGGGGCGCACTCCACGACACCGATCCACCGACCGTTGTGTATGCAGTCAGAAGAACTGGTTTCGGAAGAGGTGAGAAATTCAAATGGCACGCTAAAGTGGCAAACATAAAACATAACTGTTTATGTTCATACAGTTATATTAGGAGAGCTATTTTCGGAAGTGACGTCTTTGTATGAACTAAGACTTAGGCCAGTGGCGTAGCGTAGTTTCTTCCTTCTTTTTTTCCTTTTTTTTTGTTGGGGGGGGGGGGGGGGGTGTGAGGGGGCTCTCGAATTATTGGAGGGGCACACTCTATTGTATATTATTTTGTAGAACATTTCACCCTCATTTTTCTTCGTTTTGTCTAATTATTGAGGAGGGGGCACGTTTTTATTCCACTCTCAATGGCACGCTACTGGGGGCAAATATAATACATAACTGTTGAAGTGCGTGCAGTTAGAAGAGCTTTTTTAATGTTGATTATGACAAGCCAAAAAGGCAAACATTATGTCTATAGACATGATAGACGAAAATAAAGACATTGTAATATTTCTATCACATCGACCTTCCATCTTCACCTTCGTCGCACATATCTCCACCTCCACTTGGCATATGTACCTCTAGAGACGAATTTCAGATTTTGCTTGTGTATTTTTGTATAGTAGGCCTACTAACCTCATCTTTCACCTGGCATGCCTGGCCTAGGTCATGTTCACGCTCCCTTCCAATATTACAATAAATTTTTCATTACCTCGCAAATAATGTTATTTTTTTGAAGCGCCCTCTAAACCAACATTTTACTATCCCTTTAAGATTTGTTATGTAATGTTTCCGCTGAAAATTTCAGATTCGGGAACTGATGGAGGAGAAAGAAATAAAGACCATTTTCATCGCGACAGATCACGTGTCCATGCAAGATGACTTGCAGAAGGACTTTCCGAATGTGAGTACATACAAGCGATCTCGTCACCAACGGTTGAGACAGGGACAATTGTCCAGCTAGGGGTGATTGTCAGTGACGTCATTGGGACAGTCTAAAAATCCTATTTTTGTCCCCATTCTAGCCTTCATGCACGTGGAGACACACATACACACTCAAATACAAACATACGGACAGACATATACGGACAATCAAAAGAAAAGTCATTCACATAATTATACTAAAGACCAACTCATACATGACGTCACACTGACGTCACTCATGCAATGTAAACTTTTTGGGGGGTTAGTTGAATACAAAATTAACTTGAACTACATGTAATATACCACCACGGATCATTGATTTTATACGTGACACACAATGCACACGTATAATATATTCTGTTGGTCGCACATCCGGGTATTCCGTGACCGGAGTGAAAACGCTATTTTTTCACTCCAGTGATTCACGTGAACAAAACAATGACCCGGAAGTGACGTGATGCCGACCCAGAGAATTAAGCGAGGTGGAAAGATACCCCTTGATTTGATTTGTTCTGGACACGTGGACACTTATCCCAGCCACACAGGTGTGACATGGACATGTGTGACAGGGATAAGTGTCTACGTGTCCAGAACATATCAAGGGATATTTGTCTAAATAGCTCAATTTATATAATGTACGTGTGTTGTGCATGTGCCACGTGTAATCGCAATATTCCATGGCATACAATTATTAGTTCAATTTGTATTTATTCACGATCATTTTACATATATATACTTCGTTTATTATAATAAATTATAAACGTTATTTTCATAATGATTGTTCCAGCGCTTATAAACCCTGTAGTAGGTGCTTGATAAAGGAAATGAATTATCATAAGTACATGAATTATTATTAGTAGGATTAGTATTAGTATTGGTACTAGTTTTATTATTATTATTATTATTCATATTATTATTATTCATGTTGGTATTATTCATATTATTATTAATCATATTATTATTCATATTAGTATTATGATTATTTATTACCATCATTATCATCATCATCATCACTATTCTCATTGTTTAGTTATATTGTTATATCATTATCATCACTATTATTTTTTTTGTATTCCCGTTGTAAATATTATCGGTTTTATTTTTTATTATAACCAAGGAGTTATAGTAACTCCTTGTTATAACTATCATTATCATTGTTTGACAGTTGAGGGTGGTGACCCTTGACCCCGAGCGGCCGCAGCTGGACATGTACGTGTTGGGCGAGGCGGATTACTTCATTGGCAACTGTATCAGCGCGTTCTCGGCCTTTGTACGGCGACACCGTGACGAGGCCGGTCTCGAGACACGGTACTTCGGCATGCGACACAACGCGGACAAGAATATTGTACACGACGAGTTCTGATTTTGATTTTATAATGTGGTTGATTTGTTTTAAATGGAATTCTTTATTGTTAAGTAATTTCAAACAGAAGAATTTGATCAGAAATATTTGAAATAGATAACAAAATGAGCATGGGACACGACGTGGACAAAAAACAGCTCTGATTTTGATCATTGGTTTGATTGAATCACTTTTATTACACAGTATTGCATTATTATTTCAATTTCAAACAGAAGAAGTTGACCATTAATACACAATTAAAATACATGATAAAATTAGCAGATACATTCAGAGAAATCAGAGGAATATCCGTGAGAGAAAATTAGTCCGTGGTCGTGGTCGGACTAATTGGTGGGGGTGGGGTGGGGGTGTGGGCATGAACATTACTGTGGAACACACCCTATGTATTGGTAATTTTTTTTGGACGGCGTTTCCTCGTTATGTTTTGTATTGTTTGTTCGCCCCGTGCCCTACTCCGTATATCTACACCACTGATTCGTCCGGAATCGAACCCGAGACCTCCGCGGTTCACTATAGACCAGAGGGTGTTTCACAAAGACTCAAAGTTGAATCAACTCTTGGTTGGACCTAACTATTTATGGAAAGATGTTAGTTTCTTTGTAAGATTTTTGAAACAAATCTTGTAAAAGGCATATATTTTAATTAAAACAGTAAGCCTTGAAGTTATTATTGTAAAATGTTGTTAGAATTCTCAAATAATTGCAATTTGCTCTTGATTATGTTTTATTCCAAGCATGCAATTGGCGTACCATATTTCTAAGTCCAACTTGGAATCTCGAAGGATCTTTGTGAAACACCACCCTGAAAAAATAGTGTCTTAATGGTATAAAGCACCGGTTAAGCAATCGGTACGTCTCGGGTTCGATTCCCGGCGAAGCCAAACCATTTTTTTTTTTGCTCCTTTTTTAATATATTTTTGTCTTTTTTGTTATGTTAGTTTTTATGCAATTTTTAAATGTTGTATCATTGTTAACTCTGTATTATCTACTGATAATTGACCACTGTGAAATCTATGTTTGTGTTCATGGTGATTCTTTATTATAAATTCCCAGCAGGATGAAAATACTGTATAAAAAAAATCATGAGTTTCAATGATTATCAAAATAAAATAAAATAATAGATTATTGCAAGTCACTTCGTGCAAATAACCCTGAATACGTTTACAAGTTCCCATACAATTTGGTCGGAATGAATGCTCATTAGGGAGTAAAGTGTGCACACGTCGTTCGTATATTATGACGAATTTGTTTCGTTTCATCGATATCTTAAAGGGACTAAGTAACATTGTCCAAATCCTCAAAATAAAATTTTCATTCTAGCGGTTCCCTCATACCTTGTTGTATTCGTATTAACAATACAATCATGGGACAGGTTTCGGTTTTTCAAATTTCCCTTTCGTTACAAAGATATGTACGATCGAAGTATTCAGATAAGAAAAACTCCGGGCGAGTTTTTCTTATGTGTACAAAGTGAGTGCAGTGGTTATTGAATATCACTTTGCATTTTCGATCATTACTTGGCCATGCAATGTCCATTTGACTTGAAATTTTCACACAATACCCTGTGGACATATGAGATAACAACAATATACATGGCATCAACCATTCATCACTTTTTGCACATGTCAACAAAGTTACTAGATCCCTTTAAACCGCTAACTTATTCGAAATCGAACTTAAATCTGTCAAAATGTTTGAATAATTTGAATGATATTTGCACGGTTTTTCGTTGTACAACATCGTAGTTCTTGGTGGCATGAGTAGAGTTATATGCAACTTTATAACACCCACTGGCGTAAATCTGTCCGGAAAACACAATGCGTTGGGGGGTCGAGCAATTGTTCACAAACGGTTTGTGAACAATTGCTCGACCCCCCAATGCATTGTGCTTCCGAACTGTGCTTTACGCCAGTGATAACACCGTCCTGTCAAAATCAAAAGCATTGGAGGTGGTTTGGATTCGTTCATCAGTTGCACATTGCCATTGCAAATTGTCATCTTGCGAACGCCGTGTGCATGATGCGAAATACACACTGATTCGTCTTATGACTGGAATGCACACACACTTCAGCCAATAGTTCAGAATGGCGATCCGCACTGTAGCATCCCGGCCACGCGTGACAATCTTCATTAAGTTCCTGTAGTGTTGCTTTAGATAACGTGAATATGATTTTCCTATTACAAGTCATTACTTTATATTATGAAGAGCTTAATTCCACTTTTTTTCTTTCACTTTTTCGACTTTGGAGAAATTCAGGTGTCTTTGTCCAACTTCGTACACATGCTTATTGGAATATGAAAATGGAACTTTCATATTTGTGTTTGTATTGTGTAATTCGACTTTAAATTTTGAATGTCTAGATAACTTTCTAGCTTATTGATGTACTTATATCATTAAAGGGAAAGTTGCCCCATCATCTATTTACCTTTGATTAATTTCTCTACATATTACAACATATTTTCATGCAAATATGTCCAATGTTTGCCCTCTGAACAAAGGAGGGACATCATTCAAAGTCAATCACTGTATGGGATAATCCCATTCATCGCGTATAGCGTGGAGGTTGCCATTATATTTTTTGAAACCCGGATTTTTAATTGTTCGCGCCGAAATGCTACGTCAAACCCGAACAAACAAGCTCCGCCTCTTTTTGTTAGCTCTCGCAGCTCGCGGGGTTTGTGCACAAACACAAGGCCAAACGTGAGCCAACCAAAAGTGTAGTTCGGGTTTGACATCACATCATAGAGCGATCCGAGTTTCATAAACACTAATGGCAGCCTCCATGGTGTTCGTGATGAATGGGATTATCCCGTACAGCGAGTGACTTTGAATGATGCTCATCCCTTGCTCAAAAGGCCAATGTTGGTCGTATTTGCATGAAATTGTGTTTTAACGTTTAGAGAACATAATCAAAGGTGATTATATGTTGGGGAAAATGTCCCTTTAACTTAATTTTGTATGGAATATGTGGATTTAGCGACTTCTGGAACTAAGCTCTTCATATTGCATAATTGCAGCAAAAGGTTACGATTATCTTCCAATTTGGTGGACTGCTAAAATATATGACTGCAGCTTTCCCGGCAGGAATGTTAGACTGGTTTCTTCGTTCTTCCTTATTGAAATGTGGAATGTTGAGTGTGGAGACACAATGAACTACATTATAATTATCGGAAATAATATCGCTAGTGATATTCGTTTGTCTCGCAATGTATGGTCAAACTAGGAATCTAAACATTATAATTGTTTATAATTATTGTAGCAATTGAAAGGTACAACACGGAACAATGAACACGCAAACAAACACGTTCATTTACATTCCATACATTTGATTTGGTTTAAGTGATTTTAATTTCTCCAAGTTATATACTGTACATAATAACATATACAATACGTAAACAATACATTTCCAATGTTAATTTCTTATTCATAAACAGAACAAAAATAACTACTCTTAATGAAATATACTACGCACAAAAAGTTCCACAATCGAGGTTTGCGCATTAATAACTTTTCTATTACGCTATTACCATTCATAAATTTGGTATCATTGTAAAGCGTGCATTCTCCCCTTTACATTGATACAACATTTGCTATGAATATTTTATCATGGAATGTGCATTGCATCCAAATGTAGGGCAAAGTCAAAAGTGAAATGTTGCAAAATGCACTAATTTTGTCAACAAAGTGCCTTCCTTTTGTTTGAAGATTAAAACGTGGCTTGAATGCCTATTACGTTATTACCATTCATAAATTTGGTATCATTGTAAAGCGTGAATCCTCCTCTTTACATTGATATAACATTTGCTATGGATATTTTATCATGGAATGTGCATTACATCCGAATGTAGAGCAAAGCAAAAAATGAAATGTTGCAAAATGCACTAATTTTGTCAACAAAGTGCCTTCCTTTTGTTTGAAGATTAAAACGTGGCTTGAATGCCTATTACGTTATTACCATTCATAAATTTGGTATCATTGTAAAGCGTGAATCCTCCTCTTTACATTGATATAACATTTGCTATGGATATTTTATCATGGAATGTGCATTACATCCGAATGTAGAGCAAAGCAAAAAATGAAATGTTGCAAAATGCACTAATTTTGTCAACAAAGTGCCTTCCTTTTGTTTGAAGATTAAAACGTGGCTTGAATGCCTATTACGTTATTACCATTCATAAATTTGGTATCATTGTAAAGCGTGAATCCTCCTCTTTACATTGATATAACATTTGCTATGGATATTTTATCATGGAATGTGCATTACATCCGAATGTAGAGCAAAGCAAAAAATGAAATGTTGCAAAATGCACTGATTTTGTCAACAGTGTGCCTTTCTTTTGTTTGAAGATTAAAACGTGGCTTGAATGCATGACCACCTCACCCCCATTCAAGCCAAGGAAGGCACACTTTTGACCAAATAAGTGCATTTTGCAACATTTCACTTTTGACTTTGCCCTACATTTGGATGCAATGCACATTCCATGATAAAATATTCATAGCAAATGTTATATCAATGTAAATGGGAGAATTTACTCTTTCCAATGATACCAAATTTATGAATGGTAATAGCGTAATAGAAAAGTAATTAATGCGCAAACCTCGATTGCGGAACTTTTTGTGCGAAGTATATAAAGTAAAATTAACTACCTTACATGATAAATGTAACAAAAACTGCTAAAAAACTGCTTGTCCACTTTAATGGAGGTTATAATGAAGATAAAATAAACTAAGTCCTGATATTCCCTCACCTCACATATATACCCACACCCAACAAGCGGCACAATGTTGAAATCGAATGATCAATGACTAATTCGAACTTCACATTGTGCGTTTTATTACCAGTCGCGACGAATTTCATTGCAAATTGACGAATGGGATTGGGTCAATTTTGAATTTGAATGTCCACTCATGATTTAGAACTGCAAATTACTAAATTGAATTATAGCTATATACAATGTCCGGACTTCTCGGGAGAAAATTGAAGTAAGCATTGTATATAATTAAACGACAGTTTCAAAATAATAACTACATGATTATACAGGGTGGCCCCCCCCCCCCCCCAAAAAAAAGGAACGGGGCACCTCCCGAAATAAAGTACCAACATGTTTATGTCCATCGGATAGGATGTCTTTTCCAATGAAAAAGAATACCAAGAGCAGTAATTTTGGTCGTGTAGTGTTTGTTTTAGGGCGCTGTGAGTGACACTATGTCAAGGTTCCCATTGTTGTCAATTTTTACCAAGTCAGTCTGATAAATCGCACTTACTGCCCGTCATAGCATTGAACAACGAGCAATGCGCGCACCGCGCGCGCCATTGTTAGTGTGCATTCAGCTGTGTGCCGAAAGAATGGGCATAGCCGTTCGATACTATGACGGGCAGTAAGTCCGATTTATCAGAGCGGCACTGACTTGGTGAAAATGACAAAAATGGGAACCTAACATAGTGTCACTCACAGCGCCCTAAAACAAAAACTACACGACCAAAATGACTGCTCTTGGTGTCGTTTTTCTTTGAAAAATCATCTTGTTACTATATTTTGGGAAGTGCCCCGTTCCGTTTTTTGGGGGCCGCCCTGTATAGTCTTTGATCCAAGTACTGTCAGACTGTACGCGCGATTAATTTCGCTCATGTAATTTTCAGCATACATGTATGGCAAAGTTCCAAAAACATTGTGTGCGCGAATTTCAAAGCCTCTCTCTTTTGCGTGTGCTCGAAATTGTCTCTATAAAATAAGAAAGCAACGAACTATGATGCCCAATTTTTACCGATCAAAATAAAAGGGATTTGAAATCTAGAAATAAATCGTAGACGCTAAGTAATCTCATAAACGAAAACATGTTCATTATTACTACAGAATGTGCTAAATTAACGGTATGCGAATCATTATGAAAATTAATACATTTATATTCAAATTAGTGTGATTTAAGTATAAAGGTGTGCGAGCTTCATTTTCCCCACATCATAAGCGATTTTCAGTTGAATAAAATAAATTATAATTCTCTATATATTATTCGACGACGAACCACGCTCGTGTCTAATTACGCGTGTAGTTTCATCTAATTACTCCCACGCGCATGTTCCTTTACTGCTAAATCGGCTAGGGCGTCGGCAGTACAATCTTGTTCCGCAATACCTTAGGTCACCACCGCCAAAGTTTCCACATCTTTCACCTAGATCCTTTATAAACACGATACGGGAAATTAAATGGTATAAAGGGATAGTACAGTTAATCTGGTCTAAGTTAATTTTAGTGATTAAAACTTGTAAGTTATCCTTAAAGGTATGGGGAAATCCCGGCTTTGATTCAGGTTTATAGCTTTAAATATGTGCCTATATTGATATACCACACTCCTTTTTTCAAAGAAATCCTTAAGTTGGGCAAGAAAGGTAAATTTCGTGCAACTTTTTTGCTTGTTTACGCATCGGCGTTCCATACTGCTAAAAAAGTAATTTACAGCGGAGCGGGAATGTGCGCACGTGCAACCCGGATCCTGACATCACAAGCAGACCGCAACACGGAATAATGTGCATGGTTTACATGCAGAGCCTATGATTTGCTCGTAAATTGAGGCTTAACTGAAAATTCCTAAGATCACTGAGTGTAGATCGTCCATGATATAAACTTTAACAAATGTTTGCAAATATTGAACAAAATCGAAATAATATCTCTCTGTCAACGTGAGTATTGCACTCAGCGTGTACGTCTATGACCGAGCTATACTGCGATTGCCTGCATGTGACGTCAAAAAGATGACGTCATTTTTCTTCGCCAGGACTCAATTTTTTTTACGGGGATTACTAAAGTGAATTTAAAAGTTGATTTTTTTTTTTTACTATACTGGGTTTTCCGACGCGGAAAATATGTTTTTATTAGTAATCTTCATGACAATCTACCTTAGATACAGTAAAACACAATTGTTAGGTAGTTTTCTTGTCATCCAACCTTTAAACAACTAATAGTTGTCGATGGTACTTGAATGGTACAAAAACTTATAAACGGCTATTTACAGGGTAGTTTTTAATTAAAAAGCAGCCGTTAACAAAAGAGGGCCATTCCGACACCATTTTGTATCCACAACTATAAAGGTGATGTTTAGTTAAAGGGTATCACCACCTAAAAATAATATTCTTATTAAAGAAAAAAATAATATTCTTATTAAAGAAAGGTAACATCTTTAGTATTCCATTCCATCAACAAGGTCACAAAAATATGTTTCCAGAAAAAAAACATATAATTGGAAACGCATCACCATTCTAAAGCATGCGTTCATGCGGTCTGAATTGCGAAGACTGCGATGTATGCGGTGAAAAAGCTATGTGTGCAGAGCGAACGAATCGCCCGGGAATCTATTGTCTACAAACGTACGCGAGAATAGCATTGGCGCACTCGCAAATGGTTGGCCCGTATGGAACCAAGAAATAGCAGTGGTTCCGTAAGTGGTGGAAATTAACTGCTTTGTTTATGAATTACACAACCCTTTGTTGGGTATCTATTTGATATCACAAAACGGTACCAAAACATATAATAATGTGTTGTTCTTTGCCTGGTGGTCCCCTTTTAAAATAACGATTCAATAGAGAGATCATCAAAGCAAGTATAAGCAAATTTAGTATATTCTAACCACATGTAGGATTTATAGATATTTTCTTAAATCATTGAGCTTCTTAATCTCAAACTTTAAGCCAAATGCCAGTATCGGGAAACTCCCCACACACAGAAAAATTATACGGACGCTTTTGTTACCGACCATTTGAAATAATTTTATTTACGTATATTACATAGGATTATAAAAATGTAGCCAAGATACCGCCTATTAATTGATGTACAATGTATTAACAATTTAAAAACGATCTGTATACAGATCAATATCGCCGACGATTGTTACTTGAAATGTTCGTCCACGAATTACATGCAAAGCTCACGCAAACCCCGCCGCGCGTGGCAGAATGGCTAGCCGATCGATCGGCTATCTGGAAGATTCGCGGCCGGGAAAGTACCGCGGGGCCAAACATGCTGTGCGCCGCTCAATCTAATCGGTGGGGAAATGAATATCCAATATTTGCCGAGTCCGCAGTTTACGATGCTATGGTTCATAGCTTACCTCATACACTCTCTCTCTTATACTTTTTAGCCATGTTGATACATTTGTTTGGCCAACAGAGTGGATTTCCGTAAATTTCCCCATACTGATCTATGGCTTTAATAATTCAGTTTATGATCTTGCATCAGTAGTGTAGCGACGAGAGGGGGGGGGGGGGGGGGTAGGGGGCACGGGGCAGGTGCTTCTGCTTGCAAAAGAGTAGATGGGATATGCTGCCACATGCGCTCTACATGCGAACGAGCGTATGGCTATGTATAACATATCGCTGCGGCGATGCAGATGTTTTCGGTATAACTTTCCCAGTACTGTCACTTGACTTTAAACAATACTATACTTGTGCGGTGCACTTAATACACTCCTTACAGTTTATTGATTAATAATCGGTTATGTATTGATGGAATTCATTAGAATTATTAAAGCAAAGTTGTTATTTCTACAACAACAATGACTTTGAACTACTTACCAAAGTACATCCTTTGCAGCAAGTACAGTAGTCGTAAACAAGAAAGTTGTCACCAGAACATGAGGTCGGCTCGTTCGGGCAACGTGCGGTCCGGGGAGTTACATTCCGACAGTCACACAGTCCACCAAGACAGCTAAAACAATTAAATATTTTGCAAGACAGCTAAAGCAATTAAATATTTTGTGTACGTAAACTTTACATAAAAAATAAGCCCCCCCCATAGGCGCCGGAAGTGGGGGGGCAGGGGGGGCGGCCGCCCCCCCAATCCAAAAAGTGGGGGGGCAAAACGCGTTTTTGCCCCCCCAAAAAGCCCCCCCCCCCCCTCCAAAAAAAGGAAGAAAAAAGAAAGAAAGAAAGAAAAAGGGAAAGAACAAATTAAATGTATCACATTATTTGTTAATTTTAACGTTTAAAAACTGAATTATTCATCCATTTAAAATTTTCGCTGCGCGCTTCGCGCGCAAACAAATTATCTCAGTTTGTTGTGTAACTTGCATTTGGTACGTCTGGGATGGGTTTTTCTGTACCAGTCCACGTACTTCCTGTGTAGGCTGTTATTGCTCTGCTATTTGTGTGACGTGCACCAAATCGCACCATTACAAGTAAATAAATGCAAACTCTTTCCCGTGGGAGGGGGATACCCCTCCCAAACCCTCCTCCTCTGGCTCCTCTGCCCGTCCTCTGCCCCAGCCCTCTGTCGCTTCGCTCCCTCGGGACTCATTTTTAGTTGTAAGCTATGATGTTGGATCGTACAAATGTGACATATGGTTTATGTTTTTTATGCACCATATTGCAACATTTCAAGTATATACAGGCCAAATCTTCCCCGTGGGAGGGGTATACCCCCTCCAAACCACGTGGCTCTGCCCCAGCCCTCGGTCACTTCGCTACCTCGGGACTCATTCTTGGCTGTAAGCTATGTTGTTGGATCATACATAATGTGGCATATGGTTTATGTTTTATGCACCAGATTGCACCATTTCAAATATGAAAATACAAATTCTTCCCCGTGGGAGGGGGATACCCCCTCCCAAACCCTCCCCTCTGGCTCTGCCCCAGCGCTCCCTCGGGACTCATTTTTAGCTGAAAGTTACGATGTTGGATCATACAAAATATGTGGCATATGGTTTATGTTTTTATACCCCAGATTGCACCATTTCAAGTATAAAAATGCAAAATCTTCCCCGTCGGAGGGGGATACCCCCTCCCAAACCCTCCCCTCTGGCTCTGGCCCAGCCATCGGTCGCTTCGCTCCCTCGGGACTCATATTTAGCTTTAAGTTATGATGTTGGATCATACAAATGTGGCATATGATTTATGTTTTTATGCCCCAGATTGCACCATTTCAAGTATAAAAATGCAAAATCTTCCCCGTGGGAGGGGGATACCCCCTCCCAAACCCTCCCCCTCTGGCTCTGCCCCAGCCCTCGGTCGCTTCGCTCCCTCAGGACTCATTTTTAGCTGTAAGCTATGATGTTGGATCATACAAATGTGGCATATGGTTTATGTTTTTTATGCATCAGATTGCATCATTTTAAGTATAAAAATGCAAAATCTTCCCCGTGGGAGGGGGATACCCCCTCCCAAACCCTCCCCCTCTGGCTCTGCCCCAGCCCTCGGTCGCTTCGCTCCCTCAGGACTCATTTTTAGCTGTAAGCTATGATGTTGGATCATACAAATGTGGCATATGGTTAATGTTTTTTATGCATCAGATTGCATCATTTTAAGCATAAAAATGCAAAATCTTCCCCGTGGGAGGGGGATACCCCCTCCCAAACCCTCCCCCTCTGGCTCTGCCCCAGCCCTCGGTCGCTTCGCTCCCTCAGGACTCATTTTTAGCTGTAAGCTATGATGTTGGATCATACAAATGTGGCATATGGTTTATGTTTTTTATGCATCAGATTGCATCATTTTAAGTATAAAAATGCAAAATCTTCCCCTGGCTCTTCCACAGCCCTCGGTCGCTTCGCTCCCTCGGGACTCATTTTTGGCTGTAAGCTATGTTGTTGGATCATGCTTTTATGCACCAGATTGCACAATTTCGAGTCCAAATATGCAAAAGCTCCCGTGAACGTGGGGGGGGGGGGGGGGGAGGGTGGGGGGGGGGGGGGGATTGGAAACCCTGTGAGTGTGGTCGGGCATGAGCCCCTAAACACATAAATCTTGAGCCCCCTTCGGGTTTTGCCCCCCCAATCCAAAACTGCTTCCGGCGCGCCTGGCCCCCCCCCCCCCCCCCCCTCCCCCGAAATCATTTATCATAATGTCTTGATCAAGAAGTTCTTAAAGGGACTTAGTAACATTGTCTAAATCCTCAAAACATATACTTGGAACTCTAGTGGTTTTCTCATACCTTGTCATATTAATATTAAAGGGACTTAGTAACATTGTCCGAATCCTCAAAATCCAATTTGAATTCTAGCGGTTCCCTCATACCTTATTGTATTCTTACTATGAAAGTTCATCTGTATTGGTGGTTAATAATGAAATATATTTTAAACTTGTTATCACAATACAAATGACCCTAACCCTAACCCTAAGATATTTACGATTAAAGTGTGAGTGCAATGAGTTAGTGAATATAACTTTGTATTTGTGCTCATTACTCGGCCATATAATTTGTTACACAACACCCAGTGGACATATCAGATAACAACAATATATAATTATTGTATCAACCTTTCATCACTTTTTGCACATGTCAACAAAGTTACTGGATCCCTTTAACGTAAAAGCACGGGACAGATTTCGGTATTAAAAATTTGTATTTCGTTCAAAAGATATTTACGATTGAAGTGTTCAGATGTTAAACTGTCTACGGGATAATTTAAGCCGTGTACAAAGTGTGTGCAATGAGTTAGTGAATATCACTTTGCATTTTTGCTCACTTCTCGGCAAAAAAAAAGAACCAAATTACGTTTAAGGTGAAATTTTCATAAATTACTTTGCGGACATATCATATCACACCAATACACATTGTATTAATCACTCATCACTGTCAACAAAGTTACTGGATCCCTTCAACGATTCCGTTCTGACAAACATATATCTACAGTCATAATGTACATGTTGTGTGCAAATCGGAGATATCCATCACTTCATGGCTGAATGAGCACCGATTAAAAACACAATGACCGATTTTCAAAAGTCACACGAAATTGCACGTGTCTGTACATTGTTCTGAAACCGCACATGTGGTTGAATTTATTAATTATGGTTTATGAAACAATGCTGTTTGAAATTATATCCATTTGAATTTTCTTATGACACATGTAGTTAAATGCATTTATTGTGATTGAATAACAGTGTAATTTTACCTTTCTCAGTATTCAATAAACTGCAATAATGATATTTACATTTGCCGAAGTTTAGCGAATTTTTAAATATTACCATTTTGTCTTTAATTTGAGCTTACTTAACCATGCCAGGAATCAAACGTTGCCTTTTATATTTCTACATTATTTTCCTAACGACCATAATGAAATATTTTGGCGAGAGGAAATTTTGAGACGATTCTTGGTAATAAAATTGTGAGCATCTGTTCGGGGGGGGGGGGGGGGGGGGTGGCGGGGGGGGGGGGGGCTTAATTTGTGTGTGAAGTTTGAATTTAATTTTGCTAAAAGCAGGAGAGTATGCCTATATTTTTATATCCATGTTTTAATATGATGAATGTATATATAAGCCGGGGCTTGAATATGTATAAAGACATTCATTCGCTATTTGTAGCATAATTTATTATTACACCTTAGATTCTTACCTGTCAATAAAAAGAGTGGTGAAAACCAAAGCGATCAAAATACTTCTTCCAGTCATCTTTCTACTGATACTTCTGACCTGTAATGAAAATGGTGAAGATAATAATGAAATCAATAATAGTAATATTTTTAGCGAAAATAATATTAACTTTCAAATAACGATTTAAACAAGAGAACTGGTTATGGTATGAAGTCGGATCCAACATAGTTAAAGGGATCGTACAGTTCTGGTCAAACTGAATTTTAGTAACACAAAATAACTTGTCAATTTATCATTAAAAACTAGCAGTTATAATTCAATGATAGTTTGATTGAAGAAAAACATATAAACGGCTATATACGTAACAGCTCCGTGTTCATTACAAAAATAGCTGTTAACACAAAGAGGGCGCGCTCCAGACATTCCAAGTTTCAAGCATTTTATAATGGAACTAATATGTCTATGCGATCGTTGGTTTAAAAAAAAACAGTTGTTCGGTAGAGACATCATCAAATACATTGTTAAAACAATGTGTGTATATTTTCGGTAATGTGCTGGATTCATAAATATATGTATGAATAATTCAATAAAAGTTGATCCCCAACTTTTAGTCTAAGCATATATTTAGGAATATTCAAGCGGTTTCTGAACTGCTTTTGTTCAAACAAAGTTGATTCTGTCATTTAAATTGTGTGCTTTTTTCAAATTTTCTCTGTATTTGTCTTTCATAAATTATAGTTGTAATATAATAATAATATTTCTTGAACGCATTTTCCATGTGTTACATTTTTAGTTATTACTGTTGTAAATGTGATGATGCAAAATACTGCTGAAAAATCCTGTCTACTATAAAAAGAAACGCCTACGTAATAAAATGAGAGTCAATATGGTGCCTACATTTTCGATCCAAGCAGGATCTTCTTCAGAGGCTAAATGACGATAATACATAAAGAACATAATAATATATAAACATCTACACATAGAAACAAACACAACAAATTGTCTAAAGTGAACCTATACATTAGTGGGGAAAGGGGAAAAGGGTCAATATTATTGTGTGAACTAGGGTATAGATCAGAATGAGAATGAGTGCGTTGAAATATGTAGAGGAAAGAAAACTATAGGTGAAAATCATTCAGAGTAATTAGTGTAAGAATTTGGAGAGGGAATGTTTAGCCCCTGCTGATGTACATAAAAGGGAAGCCTGTGGGAAAACAAAAAAAGCATTATCAATGTTAATCAAACATAGGTGAACAAGATATAAATGTGGTACATCAAACAGCATGTGAATATTGCAAAAGTGTGAAATAATTATTAAGTTGCACAGCTATTAAAACCTACCAAGTTACGTCCCGTGCGTCGTGCAAGAAGTCGGCTCGTTCGCTGAGTGCAGGCGAATGATTAGTAGTGAATCTATTTATCATAATTATTTGGATATTTATCGGAGGTTTATCATTGGTTTATCATTGATAACACACAAGAAACGTGTGCATTTGATATTTTGTCCACGGCATCATTTGCCTAGGATTGACATCGGAGTATATTTATAAATACATTACATGATATTGATAGTATACGTAATACAATAACATAAAAAATAAATAAATAAACGACATCCTGTCTGCAGCTGTGAATTTAATATTTTATTAATGAATATGCATTTGTTTAGGATTGAAATTGGAGAATATTTATTCACTTAATTCGTGATTTGCAAATACATGAAGCCCTCTGCACACATAACCGACCATACCCGATCCGACTAGTTTTCAGTCGGTTCAGCTCAGTATATATACGTTGTCTCAGGACTCCTGCTTTGACGGTCAAGAGCCAGTCGGAGATCATTCGAGGCCGATTCAACATGTTGAATCAGCTACGATTGAAAACCAGTCGGATCGGGTCGAGTCGACTCTGTGGGCGGAGGGCTTTAAATGGCATTGATATTATATCTGACGAAATAAAGAAAATATCGACATCCTGTCTGCAGATGTGCATTTACTATTTAGTTAATGAATTTAATGTATTTGTTTAGGATTGACATTCGAGTATATGTATTATGTTATTAGTGCTTTACAAACAAAAAATGACATTGAAATTATATCCGACGAAAGGAAGAAAATAAAGGATATTCTGAGTGCAAATGTGCAGTAAACGTGATCACGGTGATTATGCGGTATATTTGTATCAGGAACTTTAATGGGAGAATAGTAACATTGTCCGAATCCTCAGAATCCAATTGGAATTCTAGCGGTTCCCTCATAGTTCCCTTGTATTCGTATTAACAATAACATCATGGGACAGGTTTCGGTTTGTCAAATGTCCCTTTCGTTAAAAAGATATTTACGATTGAAGGTTCAGATGTTAAATATGTCCACTGGGTGTTGTGTGAACATTTCAAGTTAAATGGATGTTTTATGGCCGAGTAATGAGCAAAAATGCAAAGTGATATTTACTAACTCATTGCACTCACTTTGTACACTTTGACGGTCCAGTGTATAATTTAACATATGAAAAAACACTTCAATCGTAAATATCTTTTCAACGAAAGGGAAATGTGACAAACCGAAACTTGTCCCATGCTTTTATTGTTAATACAAATTCAACAAGGTATGAGGGAACCGCTAGAATTCCAATTGGATTTTGAGGATTTGGATATTGTTACTAAGTTAAGCCCTCCGCACACAGAGCCGACTCGACCCGATCCGACTAGTTTTCAGTCGGTTAAGCTCAGAGTACGTTGTCTCAGGACTCCGTTTTGCCGGTCAAGAGCCAGTCGGAGATCATTCGAGGCCGATTCAACATGTTGAATCGGCTACGACTGAGCGAAACCGACTCTAGCCTCAATGAAAACCAGTCGGATCGGGTCGAGTCGGCTCTGTGGGCGGAGGGCTTTAAAGGGCATTGATATTATATCTGACGAAATAAAGAAAATAGCGACATCCTGTCTGCAGATGTGCATTTACTATTTAGTTAACATATGGTTAATGAACGTGTATTTGTTTAGGATTGAAATTGGAGTATAGGTATACATGTTATTAGTGCTTTACACAAAAAAAATATCAAATTTCATTGAAATTATATCCGACAAAAGGAAGAAAATAAAGGACATTCTGAGTGCAAATGTGCAGTAAACGTGATCATGGTGATTATGCGGTGTATTTGTATCCGGAATGTTAAAGGGGTAGTACAGTTTTGGTCAGGCTGAGCTTTAGTAACCAAAACTTGTAACGTACAATAACACAATCAACTAATATTTATAACTCCACCATGCTCGAAAGGTATAGACAATTACAAACGACTAATTAAAAAGCCTGTTATCATTCAAAAAGAGCCATTAAAACTCAAGAGGGCGCTCTCTAAAAAAGCATTGGTTTCAACCTTTTTTCATACAAAATTATGCATGTGATGTTTTGTTGAAATAATGATTAGATAGAGAGATCATCAGCAACTATTTAAAAACCTATTTTTACAATTTTTGAAAAAGTGTAGGTATTTTTGATTATTTTGTTTAAATCATCGAATAAATCTGGGCCCCAGATTTATTCCGAACGGATATATTTAAAGAATATTGACTGGCCTTGAGGGAGACACGGCAAATATTGCCTGAACTAGATTCATATTGCCCGAGTCGAAGACGAGGGCAATATGGATCTAGTGAGGGCAATATTTGTAGTGTAGCCCGAAAGTCCAGTCAATATTGTAATTATTAACTAATCAGACATCTCGAGCGAATATGCAATATATTAATTTAAAGGGTACAAATTGCACAATTCTTCTAATTATTGAACGATGTTACTTCAAGTTTTAACCAAAATGCATACATCTTCAACCCAGTTTGTAAAGAATCATTACTTAGCTAGCGCGTAACACATTATTACGTCATAATTAGACACGCGCAAATCATTAATAAACGCGCGTATGATTTTGCGCAGTCATAATGCTGTTAGCGCGCCTTCATACTCGGATATATTTGACCGGCAAATTACACACAAAATCCCATTGACTTTTCTGAGCGGTCAATATGATTTTGTCCATTGGTTTACTGTGTGATCATATTGACCGGCAAATTACACACAAAATCCCATTGACTTTTCTGAGCGGGCAATAAGATTTGTTTTCACCCGTAGTTTTGTTGGCCTACTTAACTTGGAGGGCAATATCGTTTTAAAATTGCCCTGCTCAGATGTCTGCTATGGTTAATAATTAAAGAATATTGACTGGCCTTGAGGGAGACACGGCAAATATTGCCTGAACTAGATTCATATTGCCCGAGTCGAAGACGAGGGCAATATGGATCTAGTGAGGGCAATATTTGTAGTGTAGCCCGAAAGTCCAGTCAATATTGTAATTATTAACTAATCAGACATCTCGAGCGAACATGCAATATATTAATTTGAAGGGTACAAATTACACAATTCTTACAATTATTGAACATGTAGAACGATGTTTAAACTTCAAGTTTTAACTAAAATGCATACAGTCATCTTGACTTCAACCCAGTTTGTAAAGAATCATTACTTAGCTAGCGCGTAGCACATTATTACGTCATAATTAGACACGCGCAAATCATTAATAAACGCGCGTATGATTTTGCGCACTCATGCTGTTAGCGCGCATTCATACTCGGATATATTTATTGACCGGCAAATTACACACAAAATCCCATTGACTTTTTTGAGCGGTCAATAAGATTTTGTCCATTGGTTTACTGTGTGATCATATTGACCGGCAAATTACACACAAAATCCCATTGACTTTTCTGAGCGGGCAATATGATTTGTTTTCAACCCTAGTTTTGTTGGCCTACTTAACTTGGAGGGCAATATGGTTTTAAAATTGCCCTGCTCAGATGCCTGATTTGGTTAATAATTATTGATATTTCAGCCGTTTCTGAACCGATTTTGACCAAATAAAGTTTATTCTGCTATTCAAATTGTATGCTCTTTCAAATTTTACACTCAGTTTTTCATTACCTCACAAAAAAAAAATTTCGTGCATCGCCCTCTATACCATGAACTGAACTACCCCTTTATAGGGATTGAGTAAAATCCAATTGGAATTCTAGCGGTTCCCTCGTACCTTGTTGTATTCGTATTAACAATAAAATCATGGGACAGGTTTCGGTTTTTCAAATTTCCCTTTCGTTAAAAAGATATTTACGATTGAAGGTTCAGATGTTAAACTATCCACTGGATAGTTGTATCCATGTGAAAAGTCAATGCAATGAGTTGGTCAATATCACTTTGAATTTTTGCTAATTTCTAGGCCATATTAACGTCCATAAGTTATATCTTAAAAAATAATAAGTCATAATTCAACCATGCTTGAATGGTAGAAAACATTATGAACGCCTAAGAATGCGATTTTCAATCAAATAACAGCCGTTAATACAAGAGGGCGCCATTCAGACACCCTTGTGAATGTGATTGTTTCTTAAATTTAAAGGGGACCTCCATACGTTGGCTTGCAAATTGCAGACACTCGCTTTAATATAAATGAAAATGAACACAAAAAAATAAGGGTTCCCTATGAGAAAATTAAAGCCCGAGACCTTTGGAATTCGGATTCTATATAAAACACCGCCATTAATTTTGTTGTAAGAGACATATTGATGCTGACTTTAAAGTAATAGAAAAGATTTAGTTGAGAGGTCGCTGCAAGAAATAATTTGTGTAAGGTAATTAAAGACTAAGTGCAATTTTGAAAAGGCTTATCTTTTTAAAAGCAAAATAAACTCTGTTTATAATGTTTAATGAAAACTGGTTCATAAATAGGTACAATTTTAAAAATTCATCAGATAGGAATAAATGTCGGTCCCACAATAATTTATATTGTATAAATTAATAATATTTAAAAAGCCAACACTATCTGAGCTAGAACATCCATCTGCCGCGGTTGTTCGTCCCTGGAACCCATTTCAATGTTCATGAAGGTCAGAAGCTGTGATAAACTAGTCAGAAAATCCAGCTCGTTATGGGCTGTCCTTTAATATTATGCGGATTAGAAGTTAAAAATCGTGAAAAAAACCTCGAAACATTGACTGATATGTCGGACTATTATAAACATGACACAAATCCGAAGGATAAAATAACCGATGTGATGCAGCTTTTTAATAAATGATTTCGAAAAGAGAAAAAAAACTGACCCCACCGAGTTTGTGCCCGGTTCATTTCTTGTCGGTGTGTAGTTATGTTTAATGTGTGTGTCGCTTTATAATATAAATCAAAGATAAGCGATTAATTGAACTGAACTGAATAATAATAGAATAAACAGCGAGTCAATACTAACACTTTGGTCTATATACAAATTGGGTCGAGTTAAAGGGATCTAGTAAGTTAAATTTGTTCACAAAAGTAATATTTGAGGCTTCAATCATATACCAATTTCATTGGACGATTCTTGAGAATGATACGTAAGATAAAAAAAAAAGCAATGATGTTAACTTAGTGATACAAAATAGTTAATCGATGTCTGATTTTATCCAGATTGCTCGCGTGAAGTATCCGAATTCAGATACTATGGAGTATTTAGTCCCCGATTTCGGATACTCTTGACTACGGTCGAAAGCGTCTAAAGACGCTTTATAATTAAATCTTAATTCTCCTCATAATTAGGGAGACGTTTGAAAAATCAAAACCCATTTCATTCTTATGTTACCATAAGCAAAACAACAAGGTACAAGAGAAGGGTGATCGCTCCATTTCACAAAATTAATGGATCACTTTATGCACCAGGGCAAGGTCATTCGTACGAGTGTGCGTCAACATCGAATGAGTACCAACAAGTTGGTTTATGCATTATCCCTTGACTGACCGTCCGGCGGATAAGTTCAAAGTCTTTTATGAAGTTAGTTTTTTAGTTAGAGGTACCATTGTATAGATTTAGTGCAAACCCGATACCTGTGTTTCTCGCCGCTACCTATATTGCACCAAAGTGACGACGATATACATTAATTGTATTTTGTTACAATTTGTAAGAACGATGTCGACTGGTAAGTTACATTATCACCACACTAATCATATTCATAACACTTATAAGGACTACATATTTTTTTTTAAGGGATCTAGTAACATTGTCCGAAATCCACAAAACTCACTTTTAGAACTCTAGTGCTTCTCTATTATATTGTTGTATTCGAATCTCAAATAGAAGCAAGGAATAGGTTTAGGCTTTACGAATGTTCCTTTCGTAAAAATATATTTACGATTGAGGTGTTCAGACTTTTAATTATGCACTGGAAAGTTGAAACTGTGTACAGAGTTAATGCAATGGGTAAGCGAATATCACTACATTTTCGCTCATTATTCGGCCATATAACATCCGTTTTAACGTGAAATGTTAACACATCACTTAGAGGACATAATATAAATATATACATATTAAAACCTGCCATCAATTTTCACTGTTTTTTACTCTAGAGAAAACAATAAAGTTTCCTTTTCTTTGAAACTTTCACAAATCATTTAGAACGGTCTTGCAATGCTATTGGTATATGATTGAAATCTCAAATATTACTTTTGGAAGAATGACGTTATACACTAAATTATATTCACATATTTATGTAGCTTGTATTATGATTATTTCTATGAATCGCACTTTCTCTGTGGAACTCAACTCTTAGTTTCAATGGGCCTCCCACCATGCCCATCGGTCTCTCAGTAGAGGTACAAAAGTGAGTTCATCTAGAATTTCTCTTTATCATAACTATCATCATCATCATCAGTTTAATTATTAGTCATGGTATTGTTTATATCATCAGCGTTATCATTATTATCATCGTATTTCTTACAACTCAGCCCCCAGTGCCAATGGACCTCCCAGCACCGGGTTTTCGGTAGAGGTACCCAAGTGCGTCGCCGAGTGTTGCTGGGAGCTTCCGTTCGGGATCATCATGCCGACCTGGGCTACCCCGAGATGTCTGGAACAACTCAAGACGATGAAGATACGTCCAGATGACGTCTTCCTTGTCACTTATCCGAAGTCAGGTAATATGAATCATGTATAATTATTATTTGAGACTTTGAATTAAACATGTTCACTAGAGGACAGCATGGTGTACGTTTGTACGTCACGTTTAAGCCCCGCTCGAACCTTAACCGATCGTTTGAACCAACTCAATGTGATGAAGATACGTCCAGATGACGTCTGCCTTGTCACATATCCGAAGTCAGGTATAATGTTCATGCGTATATCCTCAATTACATGTGCCGATGTGAGCGTACAGACTGTCCGACGGTTAGAGTATCCGAGCTGCCATTCGATTTATGTACAAATAGAGGCATAATAGTTGGCATATATTACGATAAACACAGACGCACTTTATATAGGCCTGTACTGTGCATTTGCACACACACACACACACACACACACACACACACACACACACACACACACACACACACACACACACACACACACACACACACACACAGTGGCGTAGACAGGTTCTTACACCTGGGGGGGGGGGGGGGGTGATTTTCCGTTCACCGGACCGAGACCACCTGCCGAAATATTTCGAGACCAAGATAATTGGCTGAAAGTCCTCTCAGTGGGGGAGGGGGAGGGGGGAGGGGGGGGGGGGGGGCGTCACCAAATTTGTTTGCGACCGAGACAGTGCCAAACATTTGGCTAATTGCTTGAAAGTCCTCTCAGTGGAGGGGGGGGGGGGGCAAAAACCTAACGGGGCTCACGATTTTGTTTGTGTAGGGGCTCGTGCCCAACCACATTCACAGGGCTGCCAACTTTGAGCCATATGTGAGAGTGAGACATTGTGACGGGGCGAAGCGAGGGGCCCGAGGGAGCGAAGTGACTGAGCGGGGGGAGGGTGTGGGAGGGGGGTGTCCCCCCTCCCACAGTAGGGAGCTTTTGCATTTTTGGACTTGAAATTGTGCAATCTGGTGCTTACCTAGATAGGAAATTCGGGCTTAACATTTACTGTATCTGAGAGAGCGTGGTATGACGAAGAAAACAATTGACACACTCATAAATATGCACCCCAACACACACACAAATATTGTATTTATATTTAGTGTCATACACAGTTCCAACATAAACCATATTCCACATTATGTATGATCCAACAACATAGCTTATAGCCAAGAATGAGTCCCGAGGGGGCGAAGCTACCAAGGGCCGGGGCAGAGCCAAATAGGGAGGGGTTGGGAGGTTGTTTCCCCCTCCCACGGAGAAGATTTTGAAATTGTGCACGTCACACAAGCATCCAGAGCAATGCCAGCCTACACTGGAACTACGTGGCCCGGTACAGAAAAAATACTCACCCCAGACCATACGCAAGTTTACACAACAAACTGAGATAATCTGTTCGCGCGCGAAGCGCGCAGCGAAAATTTAAAGTGGATGTATAAATAACTAGTTGAAAGTTAGAATTAACAAGTGTTAGGCTTAGCTCATACAATTAAACTTTGGTTCCCACTCGAATACAGATACACACAAACAAAATATATCCTTCCCTAGAACATGGTTGGGGGGGGGGGGGGGGTGATTGTACATGTCATCCCCCCACTTTTTGAGGTGGGATGATGCATACCCCGCATCCCCCCCCCCCCCCCCCCCCGTTGTCTACGCCCCTGCCCCCACAACACACATGATAGATCAATACCCACGTTGTATGGGTGTGTGTGTATGTCTACGTATACTTATCGCATTATGAAATGGCGTGTATAAAAACAGTTACTGCCATGCATTATTATCTAAGAAGCGAAGTATAACATATCATGGTTTGTTCGAGGTCAAGCGCTAAATAATCCACTCAGAGTTGTTTCACCGAAAATTTATATCCCAATGATTTATGTTATAACTTCATCGTGATTGTTGCACTAAATAATATTCTATGAAACTTCTCGACTACTTGATTAATATTGTTCTACATTAATTTTGGACGATATCATACAGAACAATTGAAGTTAGTTAGTCTAATTATATTCCCTGCTATTTTTCTAATTTTCTTTACCCTCTCGATCAGGAACAACCTGGATGTCTCAGTTGGCTCTTTTGATCCAGTTTGAGGGAGACTGTTCGAAGTTTGAAGGAACGCACGTGCGGACGCTCGTACCGTACGTGGAAGCCGCTGTGGACTTCAGCTTATCGGAGGTTAGACAGAAAAATCCACCTCGTTATGGAGGCGGTCTGTTAATTTTTATGACGTCATACTATCCACCTCCATCTCGAGGGATAAGATGATAATGAAACAAGACCCATGTCTCAGTGGAACAAACCCACAGAATATAAACTGATTGTTCGGTCTAATCGGAGGTGTACTTTAATTTTGCTATAAATTATGTAAATTTCATGTAATATATGTCTTATAAACAACATTATAATTGTCCTTGGCAGATATTTGCCCGACATAGCAGCAACTTATGAATATACATACATCAAAGTGGACTATAAGCTCGTGTCCAGGGCCCATATTGAATATGAAAACCCGGAAGGATAAGAAATCAACTTAGGGATATTATGTGTGAGGGATAACCGAAATGATTTCGTATG
Organism: Echinarachnius parma; assembly: GCA_037951105.1. Taxonomy (NCBI): domain Eukaryota; kingdom Metazoa; phylum Echinodermata; class Echinoidea; order Clypeasteroida; family Echinarachniidae; genus Echinarachnius; species Echinarachnius parma. Next base: position 41,891 of record JBAMJV010004459.1, read on the forward strand.
AAATATGTAAAATATATTGATATTGACCAGAAATATATAATATAATTACAAAATGGGCGGGAAAAATATGGTTTCATATACGATTTGTCATATACGCAGACAACACAAACGGCCTTTAACCGAAGTGATGTAGGTTTTTTGTACAAATTATTCCAAATATATTATGTAAACTGACCAGAAATAATGTAACATAAATTTTTAAAAATAAGCAAGAAAATAAAGATTAAATATACCCCCTTTTTATCATAGAGCACACTTAAATTGACTGTATAACGATTTGATGAAAATATTGCAGGTAATCTCATTTCATGCAGATAGTGTGGGCCCCGGTGCAGAAAGATATAGACTCGATTGTAAGTTACAATTAATTGTAAGTCAGAAAATGTGTTTCAACCAATCATATTTGCGCATTTAGAACACATGATCTGACGTAAAAATAATTGCAATAACTTACAATCGATTGTAATCTCTTTCAGCGACGGGGCCCGTAATTTATATTTGTTCCAATTTGAAAAAAAATCCTTGTTACAGACGGCGCAAACGGAGATCGAACGTGCAGACGGAATGACCGATAGACGCTTCATCAAGGTCCACGGCCTACCCGAATGGCTACCGGAAGCTGTAAGGTCTGATGACCCTGAGGTCAAGGTATATCTTTATTGAGTTTGGATATTTTTTTACTTGAAAATGCGCTAAATCCATTTTTTAACTGTAGAGGTCAGAAAAGACGCGTATTGTTCCGCCAGGTGTCCATTCACTACCTGACTACATATTTAGTGGTGTTTTTTTGTTGCATCATTTGAATTTTTATCACTGTGAACTTTAATATGTCATCAACTTGACGTACGTCGGAGGAGTATAATTGTGTTTTTTTGTTAATGCGAAGAAGGTTTTCTTTTACTTCAAATTATATCATAAATTCTATATGTCAATAAACAAGTGGAAATGTGTAAAACCGAATCTCGTATTACCGGTTCCATATTGCTATTGGTAAAACCGGAAAGAAACAAGGCATGCCGGCTGGAGTAGGTCAAGAGACAACGTAACTAGTTCACTTTTTTTACTTCATATCAGTCTCGTTTTTTTACGCGGAACTATCTTTAGTATCACCCAATTACCTTGATCATATTATGTAGCTGACGTTCTCAGACCCATAGCCAGGATTTTTCAAAGGGGGGGGGGGGGGCTAATTTACAAAACGTGACCGTGACCAAGACCGTTGGTTGAGTTGCAAACGGGGGTAGGCGGGGAAGGTGTGTTCGACGCCAAGATCAACCATGGTCGAGACCGAGACCAATGTTTGCGTTGTTTATGGAGAGGTAGGGTGGGAAGGGGTGTAATAGCCAAGACCAATGGTGGCTCAGGACAGAGCCAAAGTGGATGTTTGTATTTGTTTATTTTTAATTTTTTGTTGGGGGGGGGGGGGTTTGGGTCGTGGTGCGTTCCACTACTCCTCCTCCCCTGCATTCGGGCATGGTTCTGAACACTCCTATGGAAACTGGTTTTATCTCACAAATGAGAACCAAATATTTAACATATTATAATCATGTCTACTATACACTATATATGACTGGTTATTCGTTATAACGTCAAAGAAAAATAGACGTAGTGCAATGCGAGATAGGGATGCTTTATTCTACTATTATATTTCAGATCATCTACCTAGTTCGTAACCCAAAAGACACAGCCATCTCCTGCTACTTCTTCTACCGCTTCTGGGACGGATTGCCCACCTATGAATCGTGGAACGCCTTCTTCGAAGATTTCATCGTTGATAAAGGTAAACAAGCAATTGTTGTCTTGCAGTTATTGTCTGGTGGACCAACTCTATTGTTTTAGTCTCATTTGAGGTTATGGTTAAAGGATTGGAAGAAACTTACATTTCTCCATTCCCGCACTGGACCACCAGTCCTCTGGTCCTGAACTCCACCCTGTTCATAATCCTAAAGCCAAATAAAAGTTTGGGGAAAATTACCAAAAATATCTTTATTGACCAAACTAATTGATTAGTATTGTTGAAATAATGTAACGAAGGGCTTGGGTAGAAAATCCGAACTCTATAGAGTCCTAGAAGAAAAACTACTCAACCAAAATTATTGTTCTTAGTATAATTATCTTGGTAATTGATGCCCTATCCCGTGAACCAAGTCATCCTGTTTCTTTATTATGGAAAGTACCCCGTTTCGTTTTTTTGGGTCACCCTGTATTAGCCATGATAGCAGAACCTGCGTCAGGACAAACACAAAATACCAAAGTTTTTGCCCTGATGCAGATATAATAATAATAATAATAATAGACATTTATATAGCGCAAATTGCAAAGAGCCTCTAAGCGCTTAAATAATTATTTTAATTATTATTACCCATGGTCATCAGGTACATTTCAAACCCACACAATGATATTGCATACTTTCTCAACTCCCCAGGGAGCATACTAGCCGAGCTGCCACTGATGATGGCGCTACAGGCTAATTAACACCCGACCATGGTACCCATTTATACACCTGGGTAGAGAGCAGCAATTGTGGATAAATTGTCTTGCTGAAGGACAAAGGCAGTGGGCAGGGTTCGAACTCGGGATCTCATGATCGGAAAGCGCGCGCTCTACCAATCATGCCACACCACAGCAGCTATAGCTGCTCGATCCTTACTATATTTTTTTTCATTTTACGCCGGCGATTTTAAGTAGATAAAGAGTTTTCAGCCGTATATTAATGTCTGAAATATCAACTAAAAATCGCCAGTGTAGAATAAAATGCATAAAATATTAATAATCTTTTACGTAATATAGTAAAATAATATTTGCATCTAATACTGCTTACCAATTTTCCTTGCTTTTTTTGTTTTGCAGTCCCCTGGGGATCATGGTTTGATCATGTGTTTGCCTGGCGCAGAAAGCAAAATCATCAAAATTTCCTTCTCGTGAAGTACGAAGACCTGAAAAGGGAAAGGTTTGTTAAACAAATTGAAGGTGCACCTGTTTTCCACAACTCCACACAAATTATCTTGAGCTTCCACATTTTTCTTCTACCGTGCTTTGGGAATTTAATATGGAAAGAGAAGTATAAAAAAAGGGTTTTATCTTTTAAAATGCCCCTTTACTATGGAGATATCCATCATTGATAATCATTCGGCTCAAGAGCGTCTACGAACGGTCATAAACGTCATAGCGTCATACTGTAATTAGTTGAAAAGCTGACGAAAACTTTCGCCTTTTTAACCAGGAAAGCAGTGTTGTATTTCAATGAAACTTTCACACATCATTCATACATATCTTACAATGATTTTGGTATAAGGTTGAAGTCTAAAATTTCATTTTGGGCAATATCTGACATTTGTCCAGGTGCACCTTTAATAGCAAAGCCAAACGTTCTGGTTCTGGTATGACTAGAACCAGAGACCAAATTGCTAGACCGGTGCTTTAACCAGCTAAGCTACCATGGCTAAACTTCAGTTTAACCAAAACTGTACCCTCTTTACAAAAACTATCCCTTTAACAATTCTAAATTTTGTTTACAAATTACCTGTACCTTTTTCACAAACTGCAGGATCTTTCGGGGGAGGTGCGAAAGATCGCCGAATTCATGGGCAACTCCCTGTCGGATGACGTCATAAACAAGATAGCCGATCTGTCCACTTTTGCCGTGATGAAGGGTTCCAAGTTCTCCAACCCAGATCTTCTTGGGGATGGCCATCATACAATCAGGGATCCGAATGCGGCCTTCCTCAGGAAAGGTAATTAAAGGGATTTAGTAACTTTGTTGACATGTGCAAAAAGTGATAAATGTTTGAACAGTATATTTGTTGTTATCTGACAAGGCCACTGGGTATCGTGTGAAAATGTAAAGTTAATGGACGTTATATGACCGAGTAATGAGCAAAAATGCAAAGTGATATTCACTAACGCATTGCACCGACTTTGTACACGGTTACGACTATCCAGTGGATAGTTTAACATCTGAACACTTCAATCGTAAATATCTGTTTAACAAAAGAGAAATTCAAAAAACCGAAACTTGTCCCATACTTCTATCAGTGTATATTGTAATACGAATACATCAAGCTATGAGGGAACTGCAAGAATTTCAATTTTTTTTTTAGGATTTGGACAATGTTACTATATCCCATTTGTGTCCCAATCACACACACCGGTAAAGCCTTGCCGTACGTAAGAACCACGTATTGACGTTTTAAACGGGGCTATTCGGTGGCAATACGTGTGTACTGCAAGCAGTACTAGGTTTTCGTTCCACAAATGTCCCAGTCATTCTTACCCGTAAAGCCTAGCCGTATAAACACGTAAGAGTCACGTACTGATGTATTGGGTGATTACAATTATATAAACGGGGCTATTTGGTGGCAAATTCGTGGCTATTCCATGGGTAAACGTGGCAACATACGTGACAATAAATGGCAGTATTGCATGGGTTTTCGTTCCACGTGAGGGAAGGCATGGGAATTTTTAGAGGCTTTTGACGTGCCACGTGAGGGAAGGCATGTGAATTTTCAGAGGCGTTTGAAGTGTCACGTGAAGGAAGGCATGTGAATTTTCAGAGGCGTTCGTGCCACGTGAGGGAATGCATACAAATTGTCATAGCCGTTCGACGTGTCACGTGAGGGAAGGCATGTACATTTTAAGAGGCGTTCGTGCCACGTGAGGGAAGGCATGGATATTTTTAGACGCGTTTGACGTGTCACGTGAAGGAAGGCATGTGAGTTTTCAGAAGCGTTTGACGTGCCACGTGAAGGAAGGCATGTGAGTTTTCAGAGGCGTTCGTAACACGTGAGGGCAGGCATTATGGATTTACAGAGGCATTCAACGTGTCACGCGAGGGAAGGCATGTACATTTTCAGAGGCGTTCTTGCCACGTGAGAGAAGGCATGGACATTTTCAGACGCGTTTGACGTGCCACGTGAGGGAAGGCATGTGAGTTTTCAGAAGCGTTTGACGTGCCACGTGAAGGAAGGCATGTGAGTTTTCAGAGGCGTTCGTAACACGTGAGGGCAGGCATTATGGATTTACAGAGGCATTCAACGTGTCACGCGAGGGAAGGCATGTACATTTTCAGAGGCGTTCTTGCCACGTGAGAGAAGGCATGGACATTTTCAGACGCGTTTGACGCGCCACGTGAGAGAAGGCATGTGAATTTTCAAAATTCTGCCACTATATATGGCTTTTTGTTAATGTCTCTTCATCGGCATTTTTGCAACTGGGACATAAGAAACGGCATCGACAAGGTGTATTATGAATTTTCATTCGTAACTAATGATTAATTTAATTATTTAAATAGAGGTAAAAAATATGAAAAAATGCTTTTTGCCTCGAAGAGATGTTGGATACATTCACGTTTTGCGTATGACGCACACACAAAACAGTGTATTATGAGGTGCTAACATTTAAAACCTGACAATTGCACTGTGCTTTAGCGTTCATAACGATTCTTGGTGCATTATAAGGGAAACAATTAGTCTGAAAGAATTACAAATTGTTTGTAATTTATTGTTCAAACAGAATCACTATGTGTTGACGTTTTTTATTAGCCAATTTGACTTATCTATTTTATTTTATTTAGGTGAGGTTGGTGACTGGAAGAACTATTTCACCGTGGCTCAGAGCGAGCGGTTTGATGCGCTGTACCAGCGGATGATGGCGGGCTCTGGTCTGGAGATGCAATTCCAACTGTAATAGTTGATTCAAAATGAAACAAAAACAAACGAGACGAATTGAAATAAAAAGACACGAAATAAAACGAATTGAAATTAAACTAAATAAAATGTAATGTAATGTAATAAAATGTAATGTAATGTTATATTTGATATGATGTAATTTAATGTTATAATTGATGCAATGTAATGACATATGTGATATTACCCACTGAATGTTGAGCATCTTTGTGAAAAGAAATTTAAGGTCATTACTTTGCTAACAAAAGGGGATAAAGTTACACATTTAATAAAGAATTGAATACCTATTTCCTTGTTGAACGTATTTGATAAAAAAAAATGTGTATCAAACTGCATTGCTAATAGATTCAAGCATTCGACAAATGTATTACCTTGTATAATACATCCAAATCAAACATGGTTCCTTGCTGGACATTTTATTAGTGAAAATATTATAATAAGTTATGATATAATTGTTTATATGCAGATGAGGAAAATAACATGGTATGATTTTATTGATTGATTTCGAAAAGGCATTTGATAGTGTTTCTGATGAGTTTTTGTTTAAAGTGATGCCTGTAAAGTGTCTAACTCCACGAAAAATACTTGAAGCTTCCTCGTTTCTCTTCTGCCGTGTTGTTTAGCTTATGGTAAGAGAAGAATAATATAGGGTTAGATTTTTTCAAATGTCCCTTTGGTATGAAGATAATTATCATTGAAAATCATTATTTCAAACGCGTTGATCAACGGCTTTGATAAAAAGTACAATAGTCGTAGCTAAACGCGTCCGGATGCAGCACGCGTGAGAACATTCTGGAGATTGAACTTTGAACCCAGCGAGCGCAAATTCCATGAATTCTGTACTATGTCTGTAAACATACACGAGTGCGAATATCTCAAACGGTTGATTATTACTGTGACAAATGTATGGCAGACCATCAGTATTCGGTGATAAAATATGAACTCAATATTCGTTTTTTTCACTGGGTAAATAGTGTTCGTTTTCTTTCAAACTTTCACAAATCTTTCAATTGTATTTTACAATGTTATTGATATAGGATTGAAGTCTCAAATGTCATTTTGTGCAATATCTGACACTTTACAGGTATCACTCTAAGGTAATTTCTTTATTTAATGTTTGTAATTTTTGTAGAGGTGGACAAATATGTTGTATCGCAATGCATGCTTAAGTGTTATGGTAAATGAGCAATTAACTTTTAGATTTCTTATAGAAAGAGGCTGTCGTCAAGGTGACCCTCTGTCACCATATTTTTTTTTTTGATATGTGCTGATATGGTTGGTTTGTTAATTCGTTTTTCAAATGAAGTGGCAACATTTTTGGTAAACTCCAAAGAATTTAAAATTCTTCAATATGCATATGATACAGTTTAATTTCTTGATGATTCAACTGCAAGTTTTCAGAATGTTATACATATTTTGAATTATTTTGGTAATTGCTCTGGACTTAGGATAAATTTACAAAAAACAAAAGCAATTTGGAAAGGGGCCTTAAAGGAAAATAATGAAATAACACTAGAAGGATTAAATGTAGAGTTGTTTTAAAATGGTTATTTTAGATATCTTGAAACAGACTTTCTGTTGATATTAGCAAAATGCCAGATTATAATTATGATAGAATATTTGATAAAGTGAAACGACAAATGATTTCTTGGATTAAACGAAATATTACTGTTTAAATGAGAATAACAATTGTTTACGTCATTTTAATTATCTCAATTTTTATCATTTGTTTATGTCAATTCCAAGCCCATCTGTTGAATTAATGAAAAACATAAAAATACATTTTAAAAAAGTGTATATGGAAGAGTAAGCCTGATACAATAAGTAGAAAAGAAGTTGTTTGTTCATATATAAAAGGTGGTTTAAAATGGTTGACATAGACTGTTTTAGTAAAGCACTAAAGCTAACATGAGTTAGAATAATTATTTTGAATAATTATGTGTACAAATGTTCAGTGGTCATTTAATGCAGTAATTTAAAAAAAATACATTTATGATTGGTTTTGGTGATAATTATTGTTTTTAATTATCTCATGAAACTGGCAATCCATTTTCAAAATGGATTGCCAGTTTCATGAGATAATTAAAATTGGAAAGAAATTTTTGAGAGCATGTCATTGTTAGTTAAAGAATGTGAGACTGATTGGTTATCTGAATCTCTATGGATGAATAGCTCAATTCAAATTAGACTACTTTTTTGAGATCCTGGTATGAAAAAGATATTAGATTTATTAATGATTTAATGGGTAATAATGGAAACCTATTGTCTCATAACAAATGTGAGAAGTTTCATTTGTAGATTAATTATTTGTCTTATTATTTAGTTTGTCAAGTAATAAAGTGCAGATATAATGAAAATTACAAAACATGTAAAATACATTTGCAAGAACCTTTAATTCCTTCCCATATTAAACCACTTATTCAAGAAAAAAAGGATCTAGATACATTTATAAAGTTCTTTTTGGAGAATCAAACTGTTTAAAGTGGGAACGATATTGGAATTATAGATTACAATCTGTATTAATACAAAACTATATCGCTATGATATTTCGTTTTAATCCAGTTATTAGTTTGAAATAATATCAGTATAAGATTTGAAATAGAATGTTATGTTTAAATAAACAACTATTTATGATGAAAGTTGTGAACAATGAAAAATGTTCATTTTGTAAAAAAAAATTAGAAGATGAAGTACATATCTTTTATGAATGTGAGATTAGTAAAAAGTTGTTGAATGAAGCTTTCAGTTGGATTTATGAAAGAACTCAAATTAGACTTTTGTTCACTTTACAAAATATAATGTTTGGCTTTGAGTATAGGAGAAATGATGAACTTAATTCTAATTGTATTGTTATTTTAATTAAACAACAGTTTGTAAATTGAATAATATAGTGGCACTTTGTGATACGTTGAAAAGGAAAGTTTTACAATATTAAAAAGGTGAGAAATATATCTATCTGGAATGGAAAGACATTGTTGTTTGTATAGAAAGATTAATTTGAATTGGTACATGCACATGTATTTGATTTGTTTGTTTGTGTGTAGATTATTAATAAATGTGACCGCTCAATGTCATACCCCCAAACCAGAATGAGTTTAGACTTCTGTACATAGTTAGAAAGAGTAGACTAAGCTTTAATACGATATCATGACTTATCAAATTTAGGTCAGAATAATTTATTTTAAAAAGCGATTAAAAGTAGGAGAGTGAGCAAGACTCGTTTTACCTTTCAAGGAGAAAACAGGCTCTAAAGATCAGGGTCACTCAGGTGCGCGGTGCGGAGGAGCTTTTATATCTGCTTATAACTCAACTTTTGCTTTGTTTTAAGACTCCACATTTTAACAGTCGATAGATGAAAGATTAAACCTTCAGGTATAGAAAAGTTGATTTTGTTTTTGCATAATTTATGCAAAACCTGCACCATTACATTACAAACTAATAGTTATAACTAGAAAGGAACACAAAATTACAAATGACTTAGTAAAGATCACGTTATCATTCAAAAAGTGCCGTTAAAGCGTAAGAGGGCGCTCTCATCGCACTCATCGGTTTCAACCATTTTGAATAAAATATTGTGCATGTGATGCTTTGTTGAAATAGTGATTAGATAGAGAAATACCCAACAACTAATTTATTTAAATACCTATTTGGTAACTTTTTGAAAAGAGGAAGCATTTTATTTTTTTATTTTTAACGGCTGGTTCAAAATGTTTGAATAAGTGTGGGGCCCCACATTTATTACAAATGGCTAATTTTATCGATATTTCAGCCGTTTCTGGACAGATTTTAATCAAATAAAGTTTATTCTGTCACTAAAATATTGTGCTCTTTCAAATTTTACACTCAGTCTTTCATTATCTAACAAAAATAATTTTATGTAGCGCCCTCTCTACCAAAACTCAACTATTCCTTTAATACAAATACAACAAGGTATGAGGGGACCGCTAGAATTCCAATTCGATTTTGAGGATTTAGACAATGTTACTTAGTCCCTTAAAGTGGATCATTTGTAACATAGGTAAGGTCATTCGTGCGAGTTTGCGTCAAAATCGAATGTTATCAACAAGTTGTTTTATGCATTACCCCTTGACTGACGTCCGGCTGATAAGTTCAAAGTCTGTTATGAAAGTAGTTAGACATACCATTTTACGCATTTAGTGCCAACCCGATACATGTGTTTCTAGCTTCTGCCTATATTGCACCAACGTGACGACGATTTACATTCATTGTATTTTGTTACAATTTGTAAGAATAATGTCGACTGGTAAGTTACATTATCACCACACTAATCATATTCATAACAAGGACTAAATTTCATTAAAAGGGATCTTGTAACATTGTCCGAAATCCACAAAAATTACTTTTAGAACTCTAGTGCTTATCTCTTTTACATTGGTGTATTCGAATCTGAAACAGAAGCATGAAACATGTTTAGGTTTTACGAATGTTCCTTTCCTAAAAAAAGATATTTAGGATGTAGGTGTTTGTTATAACTGTGTACAGAGTTAACGTAATGAGCGAGCAAATATCACGACATTTCCGCTCATTATTCGGCCACATAACATTCTATGTCATTATACATGAATTTTTGTTTGTACCTCTGACATTATTACCTTTGACATAATTACCTCTGACATGTTGACCTCTGACATAATTACCTCTGACGTTTTTACCTGTGACATGTTCACCTCTGACAATAAAACCTGTGATATTTTACCTCTGACATTATTACCTCTGAAATTTTTACCTGAAAGAGGCGCCCAAGTGCGTTAATCAAGGAATTATAGATTTTTCTTTATCATCATCGTCATCAAGGACCCCTATAAAAACCAGTATGTGGCTGATAGGGTGTTCCGCCCATGAGTTTGGAAATCAATTTAAAACAAAAATCATTTTGGTCGTTATTATCGTTTTTTTCTTATAACTCAGCCCCCAGTTCCGATGGACCTCCCAGCACCGGCTTTTCGGTAGATGTACCCAAGTGCGTCGCCGAGTGTTGCTGGGAACTTCCTTCGGGGATCATCGTGCCGAACTGGGCTACCCCGAGATGTCTGGACAAACTCAAGACGATGAAGATACGTCCAGATGACGTCTTCCTTGTCACTTATCCGAAGTCAGGTAATATGAATAATAAATCATTGTTATTTGAGACTTTGTATTAAACATGCTCACTAGTGTACTGCATTATGGTGTACGTTTAGACGTCACGTTTAAGCCCAGCCCCAACTTTAACCGATTGTTTGAACCAACTTAAGGACTGGTGATGAAAATACATCCAGATGACGTCTTGCTTGTCACATACCCAAAGTCAGGTTATGCACATGAGTAGATCCTCAATTACAGATGGCGATGTGAGCGTACAGATTGTCCGAGCTGCCATTCGATTTATGTACAGAGGCATTGGTTGGCATGTATTACGATTAAACACAAACTCACTTTATATAGGCATGTACTGTGCATGTGCGCGCACACACACACACACACACACACACACACACGCATACACTCACACGCACACATACTCATGAACAACACACTTGATAGACTAACACCCACGTTGTTTGGGTGTTTGTGTGCATGTATATTTCCTTATGCACTGGTGTGTATAAAAACAATTAACAATTACAAAATATCGGTCAAGGTAAAATGCTAATAAATGCTGTTGATTCAACGAATATTGATATAATCACCAACATTCATATTATAACTTCATTGTTGCGCTAAATAGTATTCGTTGAAACGTCTCGACTACTTGATAAATTGGTTTACATTTGTACGGAAACAATATAGAGTTCATTAGTCTGATTCCGTTCACTGCAATTTTTCTTATTTTCCTGACCATCCCAGGAACGACATGGCTGTCTCAGTTGGCTCTTTTGATTCAGTTTGAGGGAGACTGTTCGATGTTTGAAGGAACGCACGTGGTGACGCTCGTACCGTACGACGCGTGGAGGCCGCTGTGGACTTCAGCTTATCGGAGGTATGCTTATTTTTGCTATAAATTATGTACATATCATGTATATCTTATAAACAAAATTATGTTTGTCTAATTCGGTATATATTTGCCCGACATAACAGCAACTAGTGAATATGACATATGGATGAGATATGAATATGAATAATAACCTCGTATCCAGGGCCCATATTAAATATGAAAAACAGGACAGATATTAGACATCAACTTAGGGATATTATGTGTGAGGGATCACCGAAGTGATTTCGTATGTAATATATAAAATATAATGGAAATTGACCAGAAATATATCATATAAATACAAAATGGGCGGGAAAAATATGGTTTCATATACGATTTGTCATATACACAGACAACGCAAACGGTTTTAACCGAAGTGATGTAGGTTTTTTGTACAAATTATTTCAAATATATTATCTAAACTGACCAGAAATAATGTAACACAAATACAAAAAAACAATAAGCAAGAAAATAAAGATTAAATTATATCCCTTTTCATCATATAGCAGATTGTTTTTTACTGTATTACGATTTGATAAAAATTGTGGAAGTATCCTCGTTTTATGCAGCAAGTAATTATAGTATATCGTATTTGTTGATTAATTTGATAGTATGTGGGCCCCGTTGCAGAAAGAGATACAACGAGAAAATTTGCGCGTTTCCACCAATCAGATTTGCGCATAGAACACATGATCTGACGTACAATTAATTGCAACTTACAATCGATTGTGTCTCATTCTGCATCGGGGCCACCATAATTGATACTTTTTTCTAATTTGAAAACAATCCTTGTTACAGACGGCGCAAATGGAGATTGAGCGAGCAGACGGAATGACCGGTAGACGCATCATCAAGGTACACAGCCTACCCGGAAGCTACAAGGTCAGATGACCCAGAGGTCAAGGTACTTTATTGAGTTTGAAGGTGCTAAGTCTATTTTGTCAACTTTAGAGGTCATAAAACACGTGTATTTTTTCCGACATGCATGGTGTGCACTCACTACCGTATGTCCCCAATGAAATTACAATCCGACTTTCTGCAACGATAAATTTAAAGATAGTATATCAAGCATAATGCTCTCTCAGGGTATGAAGCTAAAACCCTATTTGATTTGCTTCAGTGGTCGTGGAGAATGGGGATCTTGGTAAATCATGTCAGATGTCCTTTCCCTCCAGGAGACGCGTTGTCCATATTGTGTTCACGCCCTACAAATACGAAGTTGTTCATTATGTTCTCGCGCAAAAATATATTTTGAGAAAGTGACTGCCCGTTTCCTTCCATTTTCAACTAACGAAATAAACAATGAATGAAATGAAGTAATATAGAATCATATTTATGAGTTTTGCAAACATTGGTAAAGTGTGAAAATAAAGGATTAAAAGAGAGAAATTAAATCATTAACTCATGGAAGACTTGATTTAAGCTCTACCTCCGTTATGGCTTTCCTTTATCTTTTTCCGAGTGATCAATACATAATATTTCAATAACGAAACCTCACACGAGTACACACCATTGATATAAAGTTATGCACATAATTTGAATCCATTTGTTAGTTGCCCTGATAGTTGTGAGCAAAATAAATGTCCATTCATATGGGTGCCAAGAGCATCCAAGTGTCTAAGAAACGGACCCATGACATTATTTACAATTCATTCTCCATGACCACTGAAGCACATCGAATACGGTTTTATTTTCATACCCTGTAATACAGGCGCGCCGGAAGCAGTTTTGGATTGGGGGGGGGGGGGGGGGTGGCAAAACTCAAATGGGGCTCACGATTTATGTGTTTACGGGCTCATGCTCAATCACACTCACGGGGTTGCCTCCCCCCCCCCCCCCCCCCCACCCCCGAGGGACGGATCTAGCTTTCTGCCAAGGGGGGGGGGGGGGGGGGTTTGACCCAATGACGATGCGGAGCATCGTCCACGAGCCGCGAAGCCGCAATTTTTTTTGCTATTTTGAACCCCGGTAAGTGATTTTTTTAAACCTTTTTTTTTTCACTTTCGTCCACGAGCCACGAAGCGGCGATTTTCTTTTGCTATTTTGAACCCCCGTAAGTTTTTTTTTCTTCACGTTTTTCACTGATACATTTTCACTTGGCAGCCCAGGGAGGGTGGGGGGGGGTTAAAACCCCCTAAGCCCCGCCCCCCGCTAGATCCGCCATTGCCCCGACCCCCCCCCCCCCCCACCCCGCCCCTCCCACGGTAAAGGGAGCTTTTGGGACTTGAAATTGTGCAATGTGGTGCCTACAAACATGAACCATATGCCACATTATGTAATATGATCCAACTAAATAGCTTACAGCTAAAAATGAGTCCCGAGGGAGCGAAGCGACCGAGGGCTGGGGCAGAGCCAGAGGGGGAGGGTTCGGGAGGGGTATCCCCTCCCACGGGGAAGAGTTTGCATTTTTATACTTGAAATGGTGCAATCTGGTGCATAAAAACATGAACCATATGCCACATTATGTATGATCCAACTATATAGCTTACAGCTAAAAATGAGTCCCGAGGGAGCGAAGCGACCGAGGGGTTGGGGTAGAGCCAGATGGGGGAGGGTTTGGGAAGGGGTATCCCCCTCCCACGGGGAAGATTTTGCATTTTTATACTTGAAATGGTGCAATCTGGTGCATATAAACATGAACCATATGCCACATTATGTATGATCCAACTATATAGCTTAGAGCTAAAAATGAGTTCCGAGGGAGCGAAGCGACCGAGGGTTGGGTACAGCCCAGAGGGGTGAGGGGTTTGGTTTGGAGGGGGTATCTTCTCCCACGGGGAAAATTATCCATTTTTATACTTGAAATGGTGCAATCTGGTGCATAAAAACATAAACCATATGCCACATTTGTATGATTCAACATCATAGCTATAACAACTAAAAATGAGTCCCGAGCGAGGAGGGGGGGGGGGGGGGGGTGGAAGGGGGTATAGATTTTGCATTTATTTACTTGTAATTGTGCGATTTGGTGCACATCACACACATAGCAGGGCAATGACAACCTACACAGGAACTACGTGGACCGGTACAGTAAAACCCACCCAGACGACCATACGAAAGTTACATAACAAACTGAGATAATTTGTTTGCGCGCGAAGCGCGCAGTCGAAAATTTTAAATGGATGTCTAACTCAGTTTTTAAACGTTAAAATTAACAAGTATTGGCCGATACCGTCTTTCTTTTCCTTTTCTTTCTTTCTTTTTTTTTTTGAGGGGGGAGGGTTTTTTGGGGGGCAAAAATGCGTTTTGCCCCCCCACTTTTTGGGTAGGGGGGCAGGCCGCCCCCTAGCCCCGCACCCACTTCCGGCGCCTATGCTGTAATAGCATTATGATTTATTTTCTCGTGGTAAAGTTACAAGATTTCCAGAATGTTGTCTTGCTTGTAGAAAGAGTTAAAGTTGTGGATGATTATGGTTATTTATGAGTTACCTTTTACTATAATGTAACTTTAAGAAGGGTAATTTTAAAACAACTTAGTCTGGCAGGGAAAGCAATGTTTAGTATATTAATTAGAGCCAAAAAAATGCAGCTATCCATTGATCCACAGCGCCATTTGTTTAATCATTTGGTATTGCCAGCCGTATAAACTGTACGATTGTACTCCATGTGCTTTGTATATTATGGAAACACTTTCTAATAATTTAATGCTTGCCAGTTAAAGAAGTTAGCATCTTTTTATGTCAAAAATTTGCTTAAAAACATATTTTGATGAGGATTGTCTTGTTAATGATATTGGAAATAGAGCACGAGTATTAACACGATGTGGCAGGGTAAATTTCCCAGAAAGGCTGAATTTGTAGATATGTTTATGAAACATTGTTGTTTCATGTTTTGTTTTGAATTGCTATATATTATTGTAACTCATTTTTTGAAATGTCACTAAAAAATCCTTATCCTTATCTTACTCAACCGACGCAGGAATATAAGAAATAACAACAAAACACTGTTTATAATTCATGCAATAACGTTAAGACTGGAGGCACAATAGAATCACGAACGTGTCTTTCTTGAATTCCATCTATGATTATACAATATCATGGATTCTTGAATAAAGGCTGTTATTGCAACAATGATGCTTGCCCGCTCTCCATTCAGCTTGCCTGGCGGAATAGCAGCTGACTGGTGCAAAATTTGGTCTTTAAATGATTAACAAAAGACAAGCAATGATTCGCTAAGTACTTATTCACGATCCCATTGTATTGACAATAGATGGAATAGAATTTCCCCTGCTTGAATATCAAGTTAAATCGGACATCATTGAATTTCTTTCGTTAATCGTTGACAGAATACATTCTGCACCGTCAGCTGCTATTTCGTCAAGCAAGCTGAATGTATGTCGGGCAAGCATCAATGGTTGCCAAGAACAACCTTTATTTACGATTCATTAAGGTATCATCATATGGAATAAAAGAAAGAAACATTCGCGATTCTAGTAAACGATTCGCTCGTTTTTGTTTTCTATATACTGAGCTGATGGCACGACTTCTCGATGATGATTATATACTATATTCAACTCTGGGGATTCATCTAAATATACTGTTACATAGTAATTGAATTAATAACGGGTGTTGATATTCTATTGTCTGCATGGAGTCTAAATCTCCTTAAAGACCTAAAAAATGTAACATTGAATTTCATATACATTAAGATGTTGACTTAATTTATATATGACTCTTGTTGATGAGACCCATCATAATATCCAATGTGTTATTGTTTGCCATTCATTTGACATTTCATTTTTAAAATGTCTTACCCTCTTGCTACTATCTATTTTCTTCATAAACACTCAGACCAAGGGAAGTGCGAATGCGAAAAGCTACTTACAAGTATATACTTCCCTATGAGCACGTAAAGTGAAACATTGTGTTTCCACAATCATGCAATAAAGATAATAGTCCCGATACAAGACTCCCCATTCATATTAGCCTTTTGTTATAGTGGCTTAGAACAGCATTATAGTAAGGAATTCGAATCAGTAATCGCTTATTTATATAATACCCTTTTTGATACAATCGTTTATTTAAATCGCAAGCTTCCTGTAAACCAACTTACATTTAGTAGTCATTATTCATCATCAATATTCATTATCATTCACATTTAAATTGCGTTCAACGTCTCGGGAAACTTCCTACTTTTGGACTCAGCTGACGCTATTTTAAAGACAACGTACAGAGCCATGTACCATAGCGCTTCTATTCAAACATTTACGGTATTTAGAACATGAATGAAAAATAATAATCCGGAATGATTGCTCATTAGATGCTGTAACCACTTAATACCAATAATATTCATAAATATGCAAATTAGGGGCAGCCATCTTGGCTTTTAGGGCGTTGCCTATACGGACACATGCAAATGAGCACCGTTAATGAATGCCTTGCCCTAAATTACCCTAGTATAATCGTTTTTTTTATCAATATTTTGCTATTCCTAGATAGAAAATGACCCCTCACACGCATTTCAGAAATATGCAAATTATATTTAGCTTATATTTATAATGCAAATTAAACCACTTTCCGTAGCTTCAATTTCTTAGGACTTTTATTATGTTGTTCAGGGGAGTTTCCTGAACAGGAATTCCGAAGAAAATTCCCATGTTGCAATTATGCCGAAGTCAAGACCCTATATTAGATATTGACTGGACTATAGATGTGTTCGTTGGAACTTGGTACAAATTGATTACCATTCTGTAGCCTATAGTTTTCATTCATTTGTAAATGCAAAGTTACATAAAAACTAAAATTATCAGCAACCGTTTCAATAGCTCATTGCATATTATGCAAAGCACTTTAATTACAGGCCTACTGTTTTGGTATGATGTCTAACACAAATACTTGGGTACTACTGACCTGAAAATATAGGTTTTATCGTTTGTTTATCACTCAACAAGTCCGTTTTTTGATAAAAATGTGCAATATTTTACTATTTTTGTGGGACATTAATTTACAGTATTATGCAAATTATATGCAAATTATGTTGAACTGATATACGTGTCACCGTGTGTTATGGTATATTGGCTTTTGATACTAGATGTGCACACTCTTCTGGCGGCTATGATAGTGCATCTAGATTTTAAGCAATACATAACTTCATATTGATCCAATCAAACTATAGCTCATTTGCATATTATGCAAAGTACTTTCATGCTAACGTTTCGATCGAGTGCCACCCTAACCTGTTTCATATCTGACCTTAAAAATATAAAGGCTTTATCATTTGCATCCACTCGATCAAGTCTATTTGTTCAACAATATGGAATATTTGATTTTGGGGGAAAACCTAATTTGCATATTATGCAAATTATGTAGTAATTACTATTACGGGTATGCGTTCATCGTGTACTTTATGATCCTAATATTGGGTTGCCATACTTTTCTGGCGTCAATATAGGTTATAAATATTTTTAAACAATTAATTTAATATTTTTACATTCAAACAATACCTAATTTGCATATTATGCAAATTATGTAGTAATTACTAGTACGGGTATGCGTTCATCGTGTACTTTATGATCCTAATATTGGGTTGCCATACTTTTCTGGCGTCAATATAGTACATAAATATTTTTAAACAATTAATTTAATATTTTTACATTCAAACAATACCTAATTTGCATATTATGCAAATTAAACCACTTTCCGCAACTTCGATTTCTTGGGACTTTTTTTTGGTTGTTAAGGGGAGTTTCCTGAACAGAATTCCGAAAAAAAATCCCGTGTTGCAATTTTGCCGAGGTCAAGACCATATATCGACTGGACTATCATTGCACTATGAAGATGAGCGTCAATTAAGTTTCATTTGTTTTTGTTTAGCATCTGTTTTCTGCATTATTGCAAAACAAAATACAACATATTCAAATAACGATGCAAGTATATAATATAATTGATTTACATAAAATGTGACAATTGATTTACACAAAGAAAATGCATATATTGATAACTTGAATGTAATGTAAATCAAAGAATCAGGATAAATGCACACTATAAAGGCACACTATAACAAGCATGAATGCTTGGGTCGATAGTAGCCAGGAGTAAAAAAAGGGGGGGGGGGGTACATGGCGCTGTTATAGGAGTATGTAGTAAAATAGAGTGTCACGTATAAGTAATTTTTTCCAGAAAGTATCTGAATAAAAAAATGGGAAGGAAGAAAGAAAGAAAGTGTGTAAATGTGGGTGAGTGCAGGTAAAATTAGTATTTGATTAGTTTTTTTTTGTCATGAACTGGTTAGAAATCTCAAAATTTATTGATATAAACAAACAATTACAATCATTAAGACCCTTACAATGTTAATGAATATTTGGATATTAAATATTTTGTCATCGAAGCTTAAAATGAACAAAGAGATGAAGAGTGTTTAATATTGTCAGGTCAAGCATTCCAAATGTCTGGACCATGGTGCCTTATCGATTTATAAGCCATACCTATGTTTGGGTTTAATGGAGTCGGATGAGTGTCATGTAGAATATGAATGCATACTATCATTGTACACAAAAATATTTCGAAATGCTAATGATATTTAATTGTATCCGAAATGTATACATAAAGATTGCAGTGAATATGTGAATATCAGCAATTTATAATGTTTTTAGTTCATAAAATATTGGATCATGTTAACACAAATAACATAAATAAATTGTTTTTAAATGTCAATAACTTGCTGACTGCTGAAATACACAAATACTTATATCCGAATGTAGTCATTAGTACTTATTCCGTATTTAAATTTGCATAGTCGAAGTGTTTGATTACAATAGTGATATAATAACATGGTACTATTTATTTGAATGCACCAAGTTTGTGTAACGAAAACATGCAAAAACGCGTTTAATACACACACACCAACACATACGCTCATAAGCACACAAACACAAACATACGCATACACACACAAACACATGTACGTACTCGCTCACACTAGTATGCACGTTCATATACAATTATTATTTCACACACACACACACACACACACACACACACACACACACACACACACACACACACACACATACACACACACACACATACACAATGGCGTAGCCAAACGGGCACTCTATAGTTGGCCAATAATTTTACAAAACACAATACACAACGAATGGGGCATACATTTTTTAAATACAGAAACACATAATGTGTGTCCCCCCGCCCCCACCCCCCCCCCCCCCCCCACAAACAAAAAAAAAGAAGAAGAAGAAAGAAACACCCCACCGTCATTAATCAAACTAGCTACGCCACTGTTACTAAACACGAACTCACACACTCCAAATATGGGCAAGTGCGATACATTCCAGGCTAATTTTACCCTACTTGATTAGCCAGACAAGGCAAACACTATGACAATAACAAACGTGATTTCCTTTCAATCACCCAATTTTTCGATGCCATAGTTGGCGGAAATCTAGCTGAATTGAATTCCAATTTAAGAAGTTCCGGTTTCAATACTTGTGTAGAACTTAGTCACCCTTCATCAAAATGTAACTTTCCCCCAAATAGCTAAAGAATTGCCCCTACCAGATCTGTGCAGTGAATACATTAATTTAACACAGTTATTGTTAATCAGATTAGTTTAACACACCTTTCAATATGTGTTCTTAGAAGGAAATCATTTCTACCAAATGTGATATTTAGTAGTCAATGTCAGCCCTGAAAACACTAACATACTTCGTGTCTGGATTCGAACGAACATAACTGACATGACTGAGTAAAGTAAAATACGGTAGTATGTGTATGATAAAGGGATATCAATATTATTTATGTACGCATTGGCGCGTACAGTATGCAAATATTCATTGTAATGCACTGGGCCATCTAGAGTATGGTGGAATGCATTTGAAAAAAGTCGCACGTTCGTGCCATGCCCATTGTAGACCTTCTTATTTACTGAAGCATGGATCTTTTGAGAAATAATTATGATACAAACTACTATTAAAAGCACAATGGAAATACCCGTCTATGGGTGTGCGTCATTTGAGATATTATCCCGTGACGCAGTTCAAGACCATTTTGTCAACATGGAGATTGTTTTAGACTACATTGCATCAAACAAGTTTATTCAATCTGATTTAGCGTTAACCAAAAACTATTAATCCAGTTCTGAAGGTAAGTATCCACAATTGTGTTGAACAAGTATCGTTTGTTTTGTAAAAACGGCGAAAATATAACGTGTTTGTTTGCAGAAGTACACAGTGGTATTAGTAGTGGTATTTGCAGTAGTAGTAGTAGCCATGGTAGCGGTAGTAGTATAATAAGTATTAGTAGTATATGTAGTAGTATCAGTAGTGGTTGTTTACTAATACAGGGTGGCCCGAAAAACGGAACGGGGCAGTTCCCAAAATAAAGTAACACAATTATTATGTTCATCGGATAGGGTGTCTTTTCCAATGAAAAACTATACCAAGAACAGTCTTTTTTGGTTGAGTAGTTTTTGTTTTAGAGCGCTTTGAGTGACACCATGTCAGGTTCCCATTTTTGTCAATTTGTACCAAGTCAGTGCCCAATCTCAGTCGAAGTCAGAAGTAGATATTTCGCTGTAATAAATTATAAAGCTATCATAAACATGACTTTCTAGCTTTTAAGCACCCGTGGCGAAGCCATCTTGTTTTTCCAATAGGGTTGCCAACTTGCCATGTTGATATTTGTAAATGATTATCCGAAATGTGTAAATGATTATCAGAAATAATACCCTACACGGCTAAAATACTTTGTCGAAATTCCAAGATTTTCAGAGATTATATTCACATGCCAATAGCTTTATATAATAATGATTATAATAACAAGTCCCACACGTGCGATATTGAAAAGGTGGCAACCAAGTTTAAATGTTATAATAAGATTATACAAAAGAAACATTTTATTTTACTTATTTCTTACATCTAAAAAAATATGCAGATATGCAAATTACGGAACAAGCATCTTTGTTTTAAAGTTGGTCCGCTTCTGATAGTACACATTATTGTCACACATAAATACGTTTTCCACAAAGTAGTAGTTCTCATTTCGAATTTTTGAAATATATGTTCTAATAAATGTTTTTTTTAGAAAGAAGCTGTTTATCATATTTGGATTGCCAAGTGTCTGTTGTGTACGGTAGTAATTTTTGGGGTATGTTTTTATTTATGTATTTTTTTTTTTTGGGGGAGGGGGGCGTGTATAATTTGACTGTGTTTTTCTTACTGTTCTGACATTGATTTTGGAATATATTTGGCAACCAAACATTGGGGGATGGGCCGGGTACGTCCTCCCCCCCCCCCCCCCCCCCCCCCCCCCCCACACGCAGTCATTTGTATAGGCGCCCCACTGCCGTAAATAATTAAACAGTCAGTCTGAAACTAATAGTTTGCATCCTTTATACAATGTTTGATGTCGGATTCACTTTATCAGTATCTTCTATATCAAGGTATGGCTTTGATAGTGGCAGCGAAGAGGGGCGATCTCTCCAGCGTTAAGAGCCTCATCAAGTCTGGAGAAGACATGTTGCAGAGAGGTCAGGATGGACGGACATCTTTACACTGGGCCAGCAGAAGGTATACCGTATAAAGACATGAATTAATTGATTCATCATTACTGTGTAGAACAATAATTTGATGCCATTAGCGCATTATGTACATTATCCGTTCAGCAAATTATGTATCACTATAAACCATGAACATATAGGGGTAACCTCGCTAGTCATAAGGACAGCTAGTCATAAGGACCGCTATTCATAAAACGAAAAGGGGGTCACTATTCATAAAGGCATAAGGTATAGGAAGTTACACGTTATGAATAGCGGTCCTTATGACTAGCGATCCTTATGACTAGCGGCCATTATGACTAGCGGCCCTTATGACTAGCGAGCGGACCCCAACATATACACGATGTAATGTTGACATACATAATTACCCGACTTGGCCACTTGCTTTCACCTAACATCATTGTCTCGTAGTATAGACAGTTGTTGACATCGCGGACCAGACAGCCAAGGCTTCGTAAGAAAGTGCAGCCCTAATATTGAATTGATTTGACTGTGTTCGTTTTACTTTTAACATGATTTCATAATACACAGTACTACATAATACAAATAATAAAGAAAGAAATGCATTCATTGCATGCTAAAAGTTAGCATAACAAATACATCGATTCACATACTAGTACAGTTTGTGATATTAATGGACACACATAATAACCGTCTTTTCAAAACAGTAATACAAAATGATCAACATTCCCATATTTACATCAGAGATTATGTACAGGATCAAAATTGTAAGCAGTTGAGATGTTGGCTGCGGGGGGACAAAGATACCCCAGATTTGGAATACTTTGTCCAGTCATATAGGTCGAAACACACACCACCTTCAAGCCACCACATTGGCGCCGAAATAAATAACTTTACAAAACTGTTTGTATTTAAGTGATGATTCCTGTGGGTTTATTAACAGAGTTTCCTCATGACTCTTAAAGGAGCAAGCAGATCACAGATCTGCTCTCAACCAGGTTTTTGACGTATTCTGATCCTAAAATGACATCACTTCAATTTGTATCAAGCTCCGGTCCTAATCTCAGTCCAAAAACAGATCCAGAGAAGTAACCATGCACTTCTTGTATAATTCAATATTATAAAGAGAAAATAAAGGTGTACTTCTTCTATAACCCAAATTTGGCAGTTACATAAAATGTACATAAAGATATAGTTAAGAACATCAATTTACCAAGTCAGCAATCTGGCTAGACATCCACCTCAGCTACTACTAACACATACATAAAGAACTGACTTCCAGCCAATCAAAGCAATAATCTAGCAGGTCCACTTACATCACATGAGACAAAGAGTTTTCTCCTCACCAATCAGCAACAACGTACGATGGACCTTATTTCTCGTGTAGAAAGAGCATAAGAAATACAAAAGAAATACTTTAGACCAATCATTATTCTTCTTAATGGTATTTTGATATCCTTTATTTTATGATAATTACTTTATGCGGAGCGAGACACTGCTATCCCCTACTTGGTCATTTGACCATGAGCTGCAACCTGTCCGTGGTATTCTGACAGTGGTCAAAATGTAAACAACTAGGACCACTTCCATTGTTATACAATCCTCAATTTCCTACCCACTGTAGGCCTACATTCTGAGATTTGGATAACATAGCATCCACATCTCAAGTGTGAAAGGGAACATTTCAATGATATAAGGATACTTCACATACATAATATAATTATATGTTAAAGAGACATGTTTGCATGTCACAATCATAAATATACTACAATCAATTATATTGGGACCAGTATCAATGCTAACTATTGTAGGTGCAATCAAAATTGAAATAAATTATACAATTGAAATCATTTATTTGTCATTGCCATTTTAAACGATAACACTAAGGGAAGATTTGTATGTATTGCAGCTATCTAAAAAATGAATTAATTCATGTAATAATTATATGATAAGCCTTTTAATTGAATATACATAGTGGGTGCTAGGGTTAAGATACCATTAACCAGTACAAACCATTTCACCCCAGTGGAATTTGACTAGCACATTAATTGTTGTCCTGCACACCCTATTGTTTGTCCTCAGACTTACATTCCAATGACATTGTTTAACAAGTCACCAGTTATACAGGGTGGCCCCAAAAAACGGAACGGGGCACTTCCCGAAAAAAAGTAACAACACGATTATGTACATCGGAAAGAGTGTCTATTTCCATGAAATGCGATACCAAGAACATTAATTTTGGACGAGTAGTTTTTGTTGTAGGACGTCTTAAGAGAGAATAATTATGTCAGGTTCCCATTTTTGTAATTTTTAACCGATTCCCTGCCTGATAAATGTCCGTCATAGGGTCGAACAACTATGCCTATTCTCTCGGCACACAGCTGAATTCACACTAACAATGGCGCGCGTATTGCTCGTTCTTCAATGCGTGTGCGATTTATCAAGCACTGACTTGGTAAAGATTGACAAAAAATGAACCTGACATGGTGTCCCTCACAGCACCTTAAAAGAAAAACAACACGACCGAATTAACTGTTCTTGGTATCGTTTTTCATTGGAAAATCCGATGGACATAATCATGTTGTTACTATATTTTGGGAAGTGCCCCGTTCCGTTTTGGGGGCCACCCTGTATTTATATGTCTTCCAACTAAAAGGACCGTAATTAGCGACATGTCATAGCATGCCATTGCCATGTCAAGCATTCAATTGTAATTATAGATGTCTAATAACAAGCAACAATCAGAAGTGGTGCATGAAAGCCATCAATGTGACTGTTATATTCCTTTTGTCTGAACTACATGTTTAACTTGTTACTGTGAATTTTCTTAGTTTTTTTTAAGGTATGGTGACAAGAAAACTGCCTCAAAATTGGGTTTTACTGTATCTAAGGTAGATTTTCATGAAGATTACTAATACAAACATATTTTCCTCGTGGGAAAACCCGGTAAAATAAAAAAATCAACTTGTAAATTCACTTTCGGAACCCCCGTAAAAAAAGAGTCCCGGGCGAACAAAAAATGACGTCATCTTTGTGACGTCACATGCAGGCAATCGCAGTTTAGCTCAGTCATAGACGTACACGCTGAGTGCAATACTCACGTTGACACAGAGATATTATTTCCATTTGTTTAAATATTTGCAAACATTTGTTCAGGTTTATATCATGGACGATATACACTCAGATGTGTAGCTGCATCCTGCTACAATTCATTTCTTAGCAATTCTTAAGCATTTTCAGTAAAACCTCAATTTACAAGCAAAAACGAGTTTGTTTTACTAGCAAGTTATAGGCTCTGCATGTAAACAATGCTCATTCCTCTGCGTTGCGGTCTGCATGTAATGTCATGAATAGGGTGACACGTGCGCACATTCCTGCTCCGCTATAAATGACTTTTTTTATGAGCATGGAACGCCGATGCGAAATAAAGCAAAAAACTTGCATGAAACTTACCTTTTTTCCCAACTTAAGGATTTCTTTGAAAAAAAGAGTGTGGTATATCAATAATGGCACATATTTAAAGCTATAAACCTGAATCAAAGCCGGGATTTTCCCCCTCCTTTAAGTCAGCCTAAGTTCATACATTTAGTAGAATACCAGCCATAATATCCTTTACTTGAATTTAAGTCATAAGAAAAATGCAGTACAACATAATCTGATCAATCATGGTTAAATCAAAACCAAATATGCCATTAAGGCTTATTGTGTGTATGGTACACAGGTAGATCGTTGAATTTATGTACATGTCAACATGGACATGTTTGTACCCATATAAATCGGAAGAAAAATTGTTTACATTTGGTCAGTGGTCACACAGAGATGATGGGTAATGTGATACATGTTTAATATCAATGTCAGTAAAAAATTAAGATCGTCATAGTTTCATTGCTTGATGAAATCCGTATGCGAATAGATTTCGTTTGTTTCAATGAAAATGTTACTTCTTGTAATTAAGATGTTATAGTATCATAGTGATCGGAAATACTGTAAAGATGAACTTTGATACAAATATAACACCTGAATATCATGAATGTGTGTAATACATATTGCATGTCTATTATCTATATAATCGAAATGTCCAAGACGATACTCATTTTACATACACAATTGTCTATGTACGATCAGTGGTCATTGCGACGTAGTGAAATTCCTGTTGGACCAGGGCGTGGATGTGAATACAGCTAATAACAGGGATGCGACATCGCTTCATCTTTCTGCACGGGAAGGGCATCTTGAGTGCGTTCGTGTTCTCACCAGTGCGGGAGCCGACCTTACAGCCAAAGAATCACACGGATACACCGCCCTTCATGCTGCTGCTGTTCGGTGAGATTTGTATTTGAGTAAATAATGTAATTTATTTGTTGACAGATATCAGATAAAATGGAGATCATCAAAACAAATATTATTAATTATATAAATGCTAAAACATGTGAACAAATGCATTTTTCAATACGAAGACTAAATTCATGTGAAATATCAATCGATGTCTTATTTCATTATGATAATTATTTATAATTCTTTAGACGAACATCCAGATGTGGATTTCAGACAATAGCACAGGACTCATGTATGCAAATGTTTTATTGTTGTATGTTAAGTGGTCACTGTGACGTAGTGAGATTCCTGTTGGACCAGGGCGTGGATGTAAATACAGCTGAGAACAGGGATGTGACATCGCTCCATCTTGCTGCCCTTGAAGGACACCTTGAGTGCGTTCGTGTTCTTATTAGTGCGAGGGCGGACCTTACTGCCAGTAACTCAGACGGACAGACCACCCTTCATGCTGCTGCTGTACGGTGAGAAACGGATGAGTGAATAATATAACCCATTTTCTACAACGATGTCAAAACAATTAAGATAACCATCAGTAATCAAACTAATCGTAGTTACTTGACACTATATAGTTTAATAAAAGAATACATTTTTCTCTAGAAAGTAACATGTTATATGTACTGCAAATGCCTTGCCATAATTCTTGTTCATAATAAGTGTTATTGTACATGTTTATTGTAGCCGTATTATGTGTATGTAAATCACACAATGTATGTCTATCGAGACGTGAATTTCAGAGAAAAATACACGAATCATATAATGCGACTGTTTCTATTTATGCTCAGTGGTCATTGCAATGTAGTGACATTCCTGTTGGACCAGGGCGTGGATGTGAATACAGCTGATAACGATGATTGGACATCGCTTGATCTTGCTGCCCATGAAGGACGCCTTGAGTGCGTTCGTGTTCTTATTAGTGCGGGAGCCGACCTTACAGCCAAGGACCCAGACGGATTGAGCACCCTTCATGCTGCTGCTATTCGGTGAGAAATTTATCTGAGTAAATAGTGTGATTCATTTGTATACAAATATCAGATAAAAATCTAGATTATCAAAACAAATTATATTAATTATAAATGCTGAAACATGTGAACAAATGCATTTTTCAATACGAAAACAAAAACTCATGTAAAATATCAATCGATGTCTTATTTCATAAGGATGATTATTGTGGAGAGTCTTTAAACTTTAATCTGAAATCTTGCACCTTGATAATTATAATACAAATATATGACTTTTACACATTATAGTTAATAAGTATATCTAGATGTGGATTTCAGAGAATAACCCGGGACTCATGTATGCTATTGTATATCCAGTGGTCATTGCGACGTAGTGGCATTCCTGTTGGACCAGGACGGGGATGTGAATGCAGCTGATAACAGGGATGCGACATCGCTTCATCTGGCTGCACAGGAAGGACACCTTGAATGCGTTCGTGTTCTTATCAGTGCGGGAGCCGACCTTACAGCCAGGATATCCGACGGAAGGAACGCCTTACATCTTGCAGCTACTGGGTGAGTCGGTGACAAACGGATGAACTATGTTTCATGTTTTTACATATATAACATAAACTTTAGATCATCATACATAATTATATTAACTGTACATGCTGACACATGAGATTAAATGCATCTCTAAATACAGAGGGAAATAATGTGAATATTCAGTCGATGACTTGTTTCATTATCGTGATTAGTGTTGACAGTGTACAGATGGACATTACTGAAAATCTAGCACATTTATATAATACAAGTATTATATATGAATTGTATACATTATAGTCACTAAGTATCTCCAGATGTGAATTTTCAGACAATAGCACAGGACTCATGTATGCAGTTGTTCTACTATCGTATATTCAGTGATCATTGCGACGTTTTGACATTCCTGTTGCGGGTTGCAATCGAAATCATTGTTAATTATAAAACATAATCAGAATAACTTGACAATAATATTATATCCCTTTTTTAATATAAAAAAATGTTGTTAATGCCTTGACAATAGTCTATTTCATAATTGATATCATTTCAAATAAAACACAGCAAAGAAAAGGGTATTCTCTTTGCTTTTTCTCATTAATGTTGAATATGTATTGTCAGTGTTTATATAATATTTGCACTAATCAGTATTATTGTAAATGTTCCGTGTACCACATTATGTGACTGTATATAAATCAAACAATGTGTATCTATCGATATGTGCATTTCACAGAATAATACACAAGTCGTGTAATGCTTTTGTTTCTACGTATGCTCAGGGGTCATTGCAATGTAGTGAGATTCCTATTGGACCAGGGCATGGATGTGAATACAGCTGATAACAACGACGTAACGTCGCTTTATCTTGCTGCTCTTGAAGGACGCCTTGAGTGCGTTCGTGTTCTCATTCGTGCGGGAGCGGACATCGCAGCCAGGGCGTCAGACGGAAGTAGCGCCCTTCATTATGCTGCTGTCGGGTGAGAAACTGAGGGTGAATAATGTACAAAAAAATAATAATTAAACTCTTAACCGTAATACATTCATCATACAAATTATCATAATTATGTGATACTACTATAGATCAATTTCTTCTTTAAATACAAACATTCTGTAAATGCTTTGTCAATAATATTTTGTATAATTTATATTTTCTTTAATAAACAGGAATATCAAAGATAGCGGATTCCCTTTGTTCTTTCTGATTAATATTGAATATTTTGTAGTAATTTTTTGTTTATTTCTTTGCAATGATCGGTGTTATTGTCAATGTTCCGTGTTCCACAGTATGAGACTGTATTATGAGACAATTTATAATATCGAAATGTGCATTTCACAGTATTAAATACACGGATCATGTAATGCTTTTGTTTCTACGTATGCTCAGTGGTCATTGCAATGTAGTGATATTCCTGTTGGACCAGGGCGTGGATGTGAATACAGCTAATAACAATGAGGTGACATCACTTCATCGTGCTGCACTGGAAGGGCATCTCGAATGCGTTCGTGTTCTCATTAGTGCGGGAGCGAACCTTACAGCCATGTTATCAGATGGAAGTACCGCCCTTCATTTTGCTGCTGCGGGGTGAGAAACGGATTACATAAATGGTAGATAAAATGTTATGCAGGTGAATAACGTGTAAAAGAATTAACGTTTCTCATAGATATCAAATAACCATGTTATATGTATATGAATGATTGTCACTTACACTTGTGTAAACACCTAGACGGTGAGAAGTTCTAGAAAATGTAACCCCTGTACGTTGTTCATGTACGCCACAAAGTTATATTGATATG
>JBAMJV010004460.1:0-65860 GCA_037951105.1 Echinarachnius parma
CACACCGAATAATTACTCCAATTCAAACAAATTGCTCTTTGCCATGAATTTTAGATTATTTTATGATAGTGTAATAATTTTGTGGCAATTTTCTATCATAATTTCAATGATTTAATTGCTTTATGCATGGATGAGAATAAATAAGCCATATATTTAAAGATAGTGAAAGGATTTGCATCGTTAATGACCAAATGTCCAGCCTGTCCTTATTAACGATGCAAATCCTTTCATTGAGTATGACACATACAAAACATGACCCAGAAGCATGAACGAATATTCACGTTGCTAGATTGATGGGCTGATTGATTGTATTGATAGATTGATGGATTGATTAATGGATTGATGGATTGATGGATTGATAGATGGATAGATTGATGGATGGATAGATGGATGGATGGATTGATGGATGGATGGATGGATGGATGGATGGATGAATGGATGGATGGATGGATGAATGGATGTATTGATGGATGGATGGATGCATGGGTGGATTGATGGATTGATTGCTTGAATGATTGATTGAGTGATTGAGTGATTGATTGAATGAATGAATGATTGATTGATGTATTGATGGATTGATTGACTGATGGATCGACGGATTGATTGAGGATGGATTGATCGATTGAATATGGATGGATGGATGGATGGATGGATGGATTTCTCATTGATTGATTGATGAATCGGTTCAATGATTTGAAGATTATTTGATTTGGTACTTTTTGAATGAATGACGGGCATCCCAGCTAGCCACCTGACGTCGGGCCGATGTCGGAAGTTGGTTGCCGGATGTCGGCATATCGCCGATGGCTCGAGGTTAAAATGTCCGCCAGCCCAACATCGTCACGACGTCATTTTTGTGATATATTGGCATAACGTCATTTTCCGACAATGGCCCAACATCATCTCATGACATGATGTTGGGCCATTGTCGGAAAATGACGTTATGCCAATATATCACAAAAATGACGTCGTGACGATGTTGGGCTGGCGGACATTTTAACCTCGAGCCAACGGCGATATGCCGACATCCGGCAACCAACTTCCGACATCGGCCCGACGTCAGGTGGCTAGCTGGGATGTAGTTTTGATGTGTCTGTGCTTTAAAAAAGATCTTGAAGTAATAAACCCATTATTGATTCTCGCTCATGAATAAAACAATGAAATCAGTTAAACTATGATAGAAAATTGCCTTAAAAGTATTACCCAATCATAAAATATTCTTAAATTTATGGCAAAGAGCAATTTGTTTGAATGGGAATATTATTCGGTCTGCTGGTTTAATTGTCCCTCTTCTTTCAATTTGGCGCAAGCCATTTTCACCTCTGTACAAACACTGTCAGTGTTCGCCCAAGCGTGAACGAAAATTTGTTTTGTTGGTCGCACCTGATAGATGAGACCATTGGGCACCCATCGACATGAACAAATCTTATAAATATATAAAAATATAATGTTGAAAATGTTTTTCAAAAGTGTAACGCCTTTTTTGATACGCCCTGTGTATAGCATGGCAGTAACGACACATATTTTACGCATATTGCATTGACGCACATATCATGATTAATGTTTACAGTTGTATTGTATGAATGTAGTTTATAAATATGCTTAACCCCCCTGTTATTACAAACAATTGAGTGCAAATAATTTGTGTTTTACAAATAACACATCGCCTACTAATTTCGGAAAGTACTTACCCTAGTATATTGGACATGCGATAAATATAGTATGAAATAAATTAATACAAGCAAATGTTTGACGTGGCATTAGATTTGTCTTGCTAAAATTAAGGACAGTGCAAGGTGGGTCGGAATAAACCTAAAGGACAATGAAATCCAGACAAATTGTTGTATGCATTATAAGACACTAAATATAATGAATTGTCTCTGAAAATTTGAGCACAATCGGTCAAGAAATAAGAAAACTATGGCTCTTTGAAAAGAGCCATGTATTTCTTCGAGTGACTCAAATTGGCAACGCACTCTGGCAAAGTTGTGGACAACTCCCCGTACATTTTGTACACAAAATTTTAGTTTTGTTCAATTTTCTCAAAATGTATGTTTACCCTTTGTTCGAGTTAAACATATGTTTTGTAGAATGCTTTTATACATAACATATCATAAGTTGGGGGAATGGAAAAATGTGACTATGAAGAAAACTGTAAAAAAAGAAAACATTTGTGTACAAAATATATGCGGAGTTGTCCACACACTTATCAGAGTGCGTTGTCAATTTGAGTTCCCCATAAGAATAAAGGGGCATCTTCAAAGAGACGTAGTTTTCTTGTTTCTTACCCGAATATGCTCTAACTTTCAGAGATTATTCTTCTTAATCTCTTCAAGTCTATGAAAACAACATTTTGCTTGGGTTTCATTGCCCTTTAATGAAAAGGAAATAATACAGATACAAAGTATTTATTTTTCATTCATTAATTCATTCATTCATTTTATTTTATTTTCAACATAATCACATGGTACAAAGTAATTCTCCAAATAATACAACAAAAATACACTTCGTGTATAAAGTAAAACATGTGTAATGAACAAAATTAAAACATAATAACAATTGCATTAATACTGAATATAAATATACGGTTTACATTTCGTTGCGACTTTTTTCTTTACAGTCATTAGCCGAAAACGCTTTCTCCAGCGCTAAGTATTAACTTGATTTGATGACGACAAATGAGAAAGCTACCCCTTCACCCCTACCACACAGACACACATCACCACCACCTTATCCCTACCTGCTGCTTCCCTACACTAACACACACCCTCATCACCACAACCACCATCATCTGAATTATACCTTATGCCCTCCACCCACAAAACAAACACATACATTCAGGTCCTTCCCCATTTCTTAAGGACAAGACTATTGTGTTGTTTTGTAAAACAAAATATTCGTCAATAATTTAAACCTGTAGTTATTCATGAATGTAACTGTTTGTGCTTACAGGCGTGTATGCGTCTGTGCGTCAGTGTGTGAGGGCGTGTGTTTGTAAGTGCGTGATTGTGTGTGTCTCTCTGTGTGACTTGGTGTGTATTGGTGCGTGTATGCATGTGTGTGTGCGTGCGTTTGTTTTTGCGTATGAGTGAGTAGCGTGCGTGTGTATGTTCTTGATCAAGGTGTGTGGTAATGGAGAGGGAATGGGGGGGGGGGGGGGGGGAGGGGCGGGAGGGGGTGATGGGGGGGTAAAATGCAATATTTGTTCACAGGCATGACTATAAATTGACATTTACACACCATATTTACACAAATCATTATAATATGAGATAATATTAGCAAAGGTATCATACATTGCAATAAGTTTAAACAGTTAACCAATAAATATTTGTACACAGTATACAAATGATAAAGCTTAATATACAAGTATAATACGGTCAGAAACAAATAAAAATGTGTTTTCATCAAATTGATGCTCTTGTCATTGTAAATGAAAAGATAAGAGATGATGATAATGTAGATATTAACGTTGCCAAAACACCGTATATTATAATCATTGTATGTGCAAACAATGTTAAAGTGATCCAGTTAAAGTGACTCCACGAAAAATACTTGGAGCTTCCTCGTTTTTATTCTGCTGTGTTGTTTAGCTTATGGTAAGAGAATAATAAAATAGGGTTAGATTTTTTCAATTGTCCCTTTAGTATGAAGAAATTTACCATAGAAGATCATCATTTCAAAAGCGTTAGCTAACGCTTTTGATAAAAAAAGTACATTTGCCGTAGCTGAACATGTCCGGCCAGCGTGCGTGGGAACCTTCCCTGTTGAGCCGAGCGCACGCAAATTCTATGAATTCCGTACCGTCTGTATACACGGGTGCGGATATCGTCAAGATCACACGGATGAGTATTACTGCGACAAATATACAACAGGCCATCAGTATTCGGTGATAAAATATGAACTCAATATTCGTTTTTTCACTAAGTAAACAGTGTTCGTTTTCTTTCAAACTTTCACAATTCTTTCAATTGTATTTTACAATGATATTGATATAGAATTAAAGTCTCAAATGTCATTTTGTGCAATATCTGATACTTTACAGGGATCACTTCATGAGTGGATTAGTATATTCCATACCATCATAATATCATCATATTTAAAGGGATAATTGAGTATTAGTCAAACTTAACTTTAGTAACAGAATTCTGCACCATTACGGAACAAATTAATAGTTATAACTTCACCATTCTAGAAAAGTATACACAGTTAAAAACGGCAAAGTAAAACCCCCCCTTTTTTTTTTCAATGATATTTATTGTATTCATTGCTCAAAACAAAATAACAATAACAAAAAATACGAGAAATCAGTACATAATATAATCAGTATACGTATTTTCATATCTTAACATAATCATGTAAAATATAATTTTAAATTTACATCTAAATGATACAAACAAATTTGTATTGTTGTACATCAAATAAAGCAGAGCATGAACATAAAAAGGGGGGGGGGGGGAAAAGAGGGGAAAACTCTTTTCCCCTCAAAGAACACCCTATACAAGTGCTTACATACACACACACACGCGTGCACACACTCACACACCCATCCACAGGAAACATGCCTACATCTGGAGAGAATCTCGACCATTATGTCCGCCTTATTCGTTTTATTGCTTCTGTTTGCCTTCCTTATTCTAAATTGTCCCACTTTCTAAAATGATACGTTAGTGTACCACGGTCCCCAGCTAATTTCTTCTCCTCCTTTCTATTTTCTAATAATCTTTTCTTAATCTCCAAAGCAGTTGGTGGTTTATTTCTATTTTTACTCTCTATAAATATCATGTATTTTACCAAAATTATTATATGATTTAATAAATGTTCCTTCCCTATATTTAACTCAACTATTCCTACATGAATATCTTTCCAATTTATATTTCTAATCTCTACTAAATTAAATAAATTTCCACACGCTTCCCAAATTGGTTTTACTTTCTCACAAAGAAAAAACAAATGCTCGTAAGTTTCTTCATATTTACCACAAAAAGAACATAAATTACTATCAACCATTTTAAATGTATATAAATATGATTTAGTATATATAATATTATAAAGCATTTTAAATTGAAATTCTCGAAGCTTACTATTCAAAGTGCATTTTCTAAGTCTTAAGAATCTTAATTGTATGTCTTTCCCATTAATATTATAAATCTGCTCTAAATTTCGTTCTGCATATGATTTTTCTACTTTTTTACTTAATAAAAAATTATATATCATTTTTGAAGTAACCTTATCTAACATATATACCTTTTCAAAAATTAAAAGGTTCATAATTATCTAATTCCCTATCTATATTTAAGTGAATATTTATATTCAAAAATTGTTTCCATGAAGGGGGAATACCAAGAAAAATACGTTGTATTTCCATAATCTCTAAACTATTTAAACCTTTTCGTTGAAATTCCTCATTTGATTTTATATTGCCTTCCCCATCAATAATATGATGCAACCTATAAATATTCTTTTTAAATAACTGTTCATTAAAAGGAACATGTCCATCAATAAAAACAAATCTATTATTATAAATAATTTCATTCCTTTTAGAAGTATTTTCTTTTAACAAAAATGTTTTCGTGGCAATCCAAGCGTTCAACATGTCTCTATAAAAAGCTGGTAATGCTTATTTAAATATAGCTATAATTGCATTATTATTATAAAATATCAAAGTTCCACCAAAATCTTTAGTTAAAAAATTAAAATATTGCTTCCATCCCATATTTGCATCCCCCGTTAAAAGTATCTCTACCCACATAGTCCTCTGCACTAAAATAAATAAATAAAAGTCAGTTAATCTTAGCCCACCTCTACAATAATCCAAGAACATTACATTACGCTTAATCTTATCTTTTCCATTCCACAAAAAGTCAAAGACCAATTTATCCAAATCTTGAAATACCCAATTCGGTACTGGTGTCAGTGCCGACACATAAATTAATTTTGACAAAATAAACGTTTTTATCAATTTAATTTTTCCCATTAAAGTTAAATCTCTTTGTTTCCACCACGATAGCAACTTTTTAATTTTACTAAAAATTACCTTATAATTTGTCCTTTCCTGAACTTCAACATCTAAAGAAAAATAAATACCTAAAATCTTCACTATTTCTACTATTTTACCAAATGGAAGAGCAATATCTTTATTTTGAGAAGGGCCTAACAATAATATGAAAGTTTTTTCTTTATTAATTTTTAATCCAGAATTTCTAGCAAAACTTTCAAACAATTTCTCCACCCTTTTAAATGATTTGGAGTCCCGAATAAAAAGAGTCATATCGTCTGCATAAAGAATTTGTTTTATTTCTACGTTATTAAACGTGAATCCTTGAATTTGAGGGTCTTTATATATTGAACGAACTAAAATTTCAATACAAAGTATAAACAAATATGGGGACAGGGGGTCCCCTTGCCTTACACCCCTCTTAATATTAAAGTATCCAGTAGATGCGCCCCCATTAAAAACACAACTTTGAGCAATATTATAAATAGTCTCCACCCATCTACAAAATGACGGTCCAAAACCAAATGTAATTAAAACCTTCTGCAAAAAATTATGTGAAACTGAATCAAAAGCCTTTTCAAAATCAATTATCATCATATATCCAGGTATTTTATTGACGGATGTATGATGAATTATATCATCTATCATTCTTATTGCTTCACCTATGTTTCGATCTTTTAAATATCCCACCTGATTGACAGAAATTATTTCATTTAAAACTTTTTTAATCCTTATTGAAAACACTTTAGTTAAAATTTTGTAATCTACATTCAATAAAGATATTGGTCTATATTTTTTTATAAATAGGGGTCTTTTCCTTCTTTATGAATTAAACTTATAACTGCCTGTTTTTGTGACGAAGATAGTTCCTTTTTTTCGAAAGCTAAATTTAAAGAGTTAACTACCAAATTTCCTATTAGTGGCCAAAACTGTGGCCTCTTATCATTAAAAACGAGCCGTTACAACTCAAGAGGGCGCTTTTTCAAAACAACCATTGGGTTAAGACTTTTTTCAAACACAATTATGCATTTAATATTTGTTAAAATGATGATTAAATAGAGATATCATCAACGACATTTTAAACACCTATTCTTATTTGTTTGAAAGTAGTCTTCGATAATTTGTTTGCAATTTTTCTAAAAAGTCTAAATATCGCCCGGTGATTGCCAGTGAAAAATATTTTGAATACAAATATATTTATGGATATTTTTTAGCCGTTTCTGAAACCGATTTTGATGAAATAAAGTTTATTCTGTCATTAAAATGGTATGTTCTTTCGAATTTGACAGTAAGTTTGTCATTATCTCCCAACAAATTATCGGGGGGGGGGGGGGATTCGGGAAATACCAATAGTCAACACTACCTTTAAAGGGAACTTTGGCATGTGCAAAATGTGCAAAATGTCAAGTGAAATGGACATTGCATGGCCAAAATTTCCAGAGGCACCTGAAGGCTTTCTTATTTACCCAAAGTTATCAATAGAACTTTATTTGTAAGTAGTTCGCTACAATTTGTAGAGAGACAATACTGTTGAATGTGTTTTTTTTTTCGTAGTCTAAGCGCCTTGAGTAATTTTTTAGATAAGTGCGTTTTATAAATATTGATATTATTATTATTATTATTAAGTAATGAGTGAAAATACAAAGTGATATTCACTAACTCCCTGTACTTTCTACACAGAAGAAAAACTCCCCCGGAGTGTTTCTTATCTGAATACTTCGATCGTACATATCTTTGTAACGAAAGGGAAATTTGAAAAATCGAAACCGGTCCCATGATTTAATTGTTAATACGAATACAACAAGGTATGAGGGAACCGCTAAAATTACAATTTTATTTTGAGGATTTGGACAATGTTACTAAGTCCATTTAAAGTGCATATATAACAAAATCATTATATAGCTTTAAAATTGTTTTTATTTTGTAGCAATAATTGTCAGTAATAGGAAAACGAATCTGGTCGAGAAAAAAAGGGGAATGGTAAGAACATAATAATGAAAATAACATGAATTCCAACTTTGTGAATGTGTCCGAATTAATGGCCCCATGGACTCATTAGCCTTACTTGTTAGGATACATTCCCCCTTCTCGTAAATGTGTGCTTCCTGTTGGTTCCCATAATATAAACAAAACATGGCGAAATAACTTCAGCACGACAGATTCTCATTCTCTCAGCATCTCAGCATCGTCCAATCCCACCTCCCCCACCCATTTGTTATTCTCATGTCGGCCGCTAGATGGCGACCATCCACTTGCAGGAATCCAGTGGATTGTGCGTAAACGGTAGCATTGAGTCGAATTTAATCATCAGTCACGTACCGTATATCATAAACTCATAATAGTAGAGAGTATTCCATTTAAAAAGCTTTGCGTAGTTCATAACATGCTGACTTAATTGCAACAAAATAGTACAATCTTGCCGTGCTTACCCGATAATGCACGTTTATCTGTTGCGATATTCATAGACCACTCATTTACCAAATGTTAACTATACGAGGGGCTTACAAAAAATTCATGCTCGACCTTGAAGGGGCCAACGTGCAACATCGATCACTATAGACAGTTGTTTATTCGTCCACATAATCCTCATTCTGCTTTTTTTCAGGAGGGCCTCCAAGAACTCTTTGAAGAATTCGCTTGAAAATCCCTCAGAAACCTGCATATTGGCTTCTTTTGTTTCATTAGCCTCCTTAAAAGTTCAACTTCCCTCATCCATCCTACAGATTCCGAGTGCATGACTATAATTCGATATTGGCAGGACGTTTACTACGTCGATACCACTTATTGGTGGGAAGCAAGCAGGGATTGAACACAGGACAAACTTGGCATGTGACGGCTGTTTGAATCACTGGGACTCGGGAACTCACATGTATATTATATAACATTAATGCTAACACAAACAATATCAGTATCAATCACGACCGATGCCATTGATTTGTGTAATATAATTTTACCTTGTAAGTAATTTTAATAATACAAATGAACAGATTAATATCAACAGATGCTGCATACACCTTAACAACTTTGGAGCCCCGAGACTACGTAGTCTCGGGGCTTATTTACTCGGGGCGTATTTACTCTTCCCTCGATAGCATTTAACATCCCTCGGATGGAACATTCCGTCATGTTCCCTCCACCACCAGTTAACAACTGTATAATATGTATAATCTGTATGCATATATTATTCGTCTGTACTAAAAATATTCACACAATACCCTCTGGACATATCAAATAACAACAATATACATTATATCAATCACTTATCACTTTTTGTACATGTCGACAAAGTTACTAGATCCCTTTAAAGCTAGCACAGGATCAGTGGGTTTTGGGAATATTGCAGACCATTAAAGTCCAACAAAGATAGGAATGGTTTCTCTTCCTTAACTTCTCTCTTAAGCGTTTACACCAATTACATGATACCGATAGTTTAAACCTGCTTCTCTTCCTGAGGCCAACAATATGGAGATATACGAAATAATACCAACATTCACTTCATAATAACAATTGCAGTGTCATGAAAGTATTGCCCGGTATTGTCTCAAGTGAATCTGTTATATATCGCATTATGTGTTGTTGTTGTTGTGATATAATTAAAACTATTCAAATTTAACACGAACTTAAACGATTGATATCAACAGTTATTGTTGCGATTTTGTTGGGTATATGCACACAACTAAACAAAGGGTTAATAAATATGTGCACCTTTATCTTGCCACAGTGGCAACACCATTCGAGGTGCATCGTTATGCAACTAGAAAGACAATTGAAAAGTTACACCTGAGAAGAATCGTTGCAATTGGTGCAACCTTGCTACTCAACAATACAAATCTTTGTACCGTGGGGTGCAACTTAATACGCACCTCTGATTTAAAGTAAATTTGTACACTCAACTGAAATATTATATGTAGGTATTTTTCAAAATAAGTTGCCAGTGTTGCCGACGAAAGTTTAACCCTTCCTAAATTTGTTTCCTTCTTTAAAACTTCGCTAATCGCGTAATAATTTGTTTCTGCGATTAAACAATCAAGAAAGCACTGTTTGTATGTAAAAATAAGACACAACAAAACTGTTATCACACAGCACGACTGGGCGCACCTTGAAATCGGAAATAATGAATTACACCTTCTGGTAAGTGAAAAGCTGATACATTATATACACGCCTTAAGGTAATGGCTAATAGTTTCCTTGAAATCATTTATGTGGCTTGCTATTAATGTAATTATGTCATTAAACCCCTGTTTATTACCAAGACATTCCTTTAATAACGAACAAAGTTCATATTTATCCACAAATCATATCAATTCTCGCTATGTACATATCACGATCTGTACATATCACGATCTGAATAACAATGGAGATAAAACCATGAATTGTTTGTTTTTTAGTCACGCGATGTTTATTTATGTTATCTTG
Organism: Echinarachnius parma; assembly: GCA_037951105.1. Lineage (NCBI taxonomy): Eukaryota > Metazoa > Echinodermata > Echinoidea > Clypeasteroida > Echinarachniidae > Echinarachnius > Echinarachnius parma. The sequence goes on from JBAMJV010004460.1 coordinate 10,412, forward strand.
ATTTCATGTTATTTTAACATTCCGTTATTTTAACATAACAAACAAAGTTCATATTTATCCACAATTCATATCAATTCTCGCTATGTACATATCACGATCTGTACATATCACGATCTGAATAACAATGGAGATAAAACCATGAATTGTTTGTTTTTTAGTCACGCGATGTTTATTTATGTTATCTTGATTTCATGTTATTTTAACATTCCGTTTCGCCGACTGACACCAACAGTACGGACATTGCATCCATTTTATCATAGCAAAGTTCATTATATATTTATTTCATTAAAATTCAGACAAGGCCTGCAGTTAGACTGCTTTAGTAATTTGTTAAATGTGGACAAACTTTGGTCTGTAATATAATATGTCCACTAAGAGATGTGTGAACAATATCATGGTAAATGAATATGATAGATTATAACCAAGTTATAAACATAAATGCACACTAAATTTGCTGGATAGATGCACTGAATGAACACCTAATTAATACATTTTATGTTTATGAGGAAAGGGAAATTAGAAAACCGATAACTACTCAATGCTTCCATCGATAAGAATCTATTATATTAATACGGTAAGCTTCAACCCCCAAAATGGTTCCCACTCGAGATATCCTCACCCCGAGGATTCGGCGACTTCCCGACCGTCGCGATCGAAGGATATACGTTTTGCGGAGGACAATAAGGCATTCCCGAGTCGCTCCCGCCCCGTGGTCGTCCTCCAGATCGAAGAAAAGGGAAAGTCAGCAATGTCAATTGCCCGTTTAAGACGACGAGCATTGACTAACGATTTATCGCCGTAAAAGTATTTTGTAAGAATATAAATTGGAGTAGATAAAACAAATAATATATCGAGAAACTATTTTAGATATAACACGTTGCGAAACTACCCAGGTTTTGATAAATATCAATATTTATATTACGCGGATGGTATGGTAATGATCGCTATTGCCGATTGGCATCGTGTTTGTAAGTGCATGGACGACAAAATGCGACAACTTCAATTTAGCTGCGGTTATACAACGCGCGATGGCTGTACAGCCGTGTATACACGTCGCGCAGTCATCTAATTACCCCACCGAACCGTAGTTTATTTGCATAGCTCACTGACCTGCTGACCATCGTCTCTATTCGCCCTACCGTACACGATGCTATAATTGCGCCAGCTTGTGGTAAGATGTATTAAGTTAGCCACGAAGCTAGCATGCAGTACCAGAAGAGACGACGACGGGGTGGGGGTGGGGGTGGGGGTAGAATGTACGGGGAGGACATGTGCTCATTATGCATTGCATGTATAAACGGCTATCATCTGGTTTCACAAGAGTATGAACAAAATGTATACGCGGGAGAACTTAGTTTGGATATGAATTGTGTAGGGGACACGACGGGTTATGTGTCATGCAGGCAATTGAAGACACGGGGGGGGGGGGGGGGGGGGCCGGCAGCGGCTAGCAAGAACACGAGCATAGTGTACTGTATATCTAATTTGATACAAGCGGAACAAATTATCGGGGGTGGGGGTAGAATCGATGGGGGAAGTATCTGCTCATGTAGTATGCAAATGCATGTATATTCCTTTCAAGGGAATATACATGTATCATGATCATCGGGTTTCACAAAAATATGAACAACGTCAACGGTATCTGCGGGAGAACTTAGTTTATGATATTAAATGTGTAGGTGACACGACGGGTTATTTGTCATACAGGCAATTGGAGCCGCGGGGTGGGGGGGGGGGGGACGGGGAGGGGGGGAGGGGGGAGGGGTGGGGGAGGGGGGAGCGGCGAAGCTACTTTATTAGCAAGAACACATACATAGTGTATTGTATCTATTTTAATACAAGCGGAACAAATTATGGATCATATGAAATATGGGGGATAACTGAATAACTTTGCGTGGATACTAAATCATCATGGTTTTGTTATACATTGGCCGAATGTATCGTTGGACGGGCCCCGACGGGTTGTGGGGGCGGGATTAAGTCGCCCGAGTCTATTTTGTCTTACTATTTAAATGATGATTGTGGGATATTTAGTAAAGTTTTAAAGTGGTGTATGTCATCATCGTCTTTCTCTTACAAAAACCCGCGGATTTCCGCGGGTACAGCTAGTCATAATTAATTCTATAGCATGACGTCTTTGTTATTTTATTAGCTGTATATTATTTGTAAATATCGAACCGCAGCACATAGTCGTCCATGTTACTATATAATGTATACATTCGTGAATAAATTTAAAATAGTCAAACATTGTACAAAACTATAGTGGGACACGCAATCGCAAACGATTATAGGTCTTTTGTTTTATTTTATTTTCTCGTCAAAGACGTGAATATGAACAGAAATTATGCAACATTTTGTTCGTCTTTTACGTTAAAGACGTAAAAGTAAAACAAATTGGCGTATATCAATGCAACAGTTTTGTGTATGTTCTACGTACAAGACGAGAAAAAAATGTACAAATAAATTTACGTTCACCTATCGGCCGTCATCTGGCAAAGAGGCGTATCTCGAAAATAGGCCATATTTTTTTTATTGCCTACTTGGGGTTTTTGAGGTCAAAATTTTCATTGGGCCAAATTTCAGAAGAGCTCGAGTTATAGTTTCTGAGATATCGGGGGCCCTCTGTACCCGATTGCATAACTATCGTCGTATTCTGTACGGCAAAAGGGCGTATCTATACATACGCCCCTGTCTGTGGAAATCTTGTTGGTTTCTGCTCGGTATCCGTCTGTCAAAAGGATGTATGTTGACATACGCCTTTGGCAAACAAAAAACGTCGGAAAATTTGCGATATATTTTAGTTAAAAGGATGTAAGTATAGATATACGCCCTCGTGTAATTTTCAACGATGGTGCACATTACGTTTCACCCAAGTTAGAAAATAACCGCTTCTCAGGCCTGAGGAGAGGTTGAGAGATTCGTGCCTCTAGTAGAATTTTATCACCGTTTACACCGTTCTTATCGGTTTACTGCGTGTAACCGGAGGAGATTATCTCTATAATACCACTAGGTCTCGGGGGGCAGTTAACAGGGCATGGAATGTTGACGAAAGCTATTAAAATGGTTGAGTTGATTTCCACCGTGGTGGAGATCACGGCTAACTTAGTGAAACGTAATGAGGAAATGATACCGCATGGCGGATGATTAAATGCCGGATCGGATCGGATGCATGCGACGCGTACGTACGCGTCTGAAAAATCACCGGATCCAACGTAGCATACTTTTGGGCATTTCAACAAACGGCGCACAAAACACCATGACCCTGGACCATGACGTCTCCAAATTACACTGAAAATCAGGCCAGCTGATCGAACATAAGGTTTGTATAAATACTCTGACTTTTACTTTTATTGTATTTTACGATGGCCAATGTACCGATGTTCTTTTATGACAAACTCTTTCTTCTCTACACATTTCTCATGCACTGCTGCACTGCCCGCTACAAGTAGGCGTAGTTGCCAGGGAACTTGGCCGGGCCCGGCCCGGGGGAGAAGCCAGCCAGAAAAGGGACAGGCCTAGCCCTAGGGCTGACTTTGAAATTAAATTTGCCGAGAATGAGAATGCACTGAACTAGAGTTAGCACTGAACATGTGACTCGAAACTTACTTACAAACGATATAATCTGCATTTTGCTCATAAAATATGTGTATCTTGCTGTTGTTTTTTTGTTTTTTTGTTCACGATAATTTGACTCAAATTATGAAATTTAAATTTAAATTTTAGAAGACTTGATTCTCGCTTTTGAGTTTTGTTATTGTAGATCTATGAATAGTACGACTACGCTCAGCTCAGTAGTTCATTTCGAAAGACCGATTATTATCGCTCAACACACGGGAATGAGCTAAATTTAGGCCCATTTCTTGTGCGCTGTGTGTAATGAAACGTCCACAGCTTACATAAAACCATTTATGCTGTCGTGGTTGGAATATCAAACGGTCCTTTCAATAACAAAAGTGAATACAAATGGTATAGTTTGATATCTGAAACATTGCAGTGTTTTTGTTTGTTTGGCGATTCATACTTTGTGCACGCGCGGACAATTTTTAGATCTGTACTTTCCTCCACCAAGGCAAGGCCCTTGTCTTGATCATCTAGTATACGAGTATGAGCGGCACCACTCGGCCAATAGACTGCATCAAATTCATTTGCATTTTTCTTACTCTGGAATCGTTTAATCATTTTCCTTTGCCGGTTTTTTCAACTCGGCTAGATCACATTTGAGAAATTTCAACCCATTGGGCCATGCATCATGCCCATGCGTTTGCTAGATTTTGATCACGAAATCCCTAATACTATAGTCTTGCAGTTGCAGCATAATTGCCTAAAAGTTACTCTTGTACTACTACTTTTAGTAGTTAAAAGAGCTCCCGATCCCTAAAATCCGACTTTCCTTTTGATTTTGTGTTACCTGACGGTTATGAGGACCTCCTGATTTGCCTCATCAGAAACTAATGCAAATTCAATGAATTTTAGAATGTCATGTGAGTAATTGACTATCTGTATCAGTTGAAAATACAGTATTTTAAGTCTATGTTAAGCTGTAAAAGTTTTAAATTGAACTTGTCATGACAGCAACATTGTATTGTTAATCTTTGACATCACGCTTTCTTAATTTCAAGTTTCAACCGCTGAATATACCTGATTTCATATATGTTGGTGCAAATAAATCAAATAAAAGGCAACTGATAACAAGCATACATTCATACATTTGATTTGATAACTGAGTGAGAGTTTTAAATTGATGATGAGATTCACACATGTAATGAATTACAGTCTCGTTTAGTTGAACAGAAACATCAGTTTCCATGCCGGTTGCCCGATTTGGTATGATTGGGCAAGCAAACTAGTCCTTTTATGAAAAATTAACTTGCCCTACATCAATGTGTACCTGCCCCGGGCAAGTGCTACTTTCGAGACCTGGTTTACCATTTCGTGACCCACTGGCACGGATAGAATTGGTGCACGGATAGAATTGGTGCAAACTGCAAATCTTTCTCAACAAAATTTCTGCTGCATTTGTGCTACAGCAGATTGTAAGCCTATCCATGATTTTCTCCGGCTCTCCATTCCACATTGGATGAATGGAAATGGGTGTTGGTACTTATACTATAGACCAGCAGCCCAGATCCAGAGGGGTTTGGTACATCAAAAAGCCTACTGATTTCTGGACATGTATGAACATTTAGAGAGGAATGTCTTACCATGGACGACCGGACCGTATCTGCCAGGGTCTTCCCACCATCCCCGGGGCCAAGGCTCCTTTGCGGCTTGCGCCTCCAAAATATGGCCCCTGGGAAATACTCCATTGTGCGAATGTACCCTTGTTATCTGCTCACTGCGGGGTCAGGGAATCGTGAACAAAAGAAAACAACACTTGTGCATCTTGCGTTCTTCAGAAAACTTCATTTTGGCTGTTTTGAAGTACAAACTACATGTTTAATGCATTTAAGATACCGTCCCGAACATCTCTTTTAGAAATAGTTTAAATTCTTTTCTTGACTACGTTTACATTTACTTAAAGGCAAAAATTCAGAGCCCTTAATTATAAAGCTTGCCAGAATGTATCTAATTCTAAATTTGTTGATAACCAATTTGTATTTTTAAAATGAATTCTTTTTATAATTATATTATTGTTCCCATTTTTATGCATTTAGGACTAATTCAAGATCATGGAACTGATGACGGCATGAGAGCAGTTCTTCACTTTTCCAGTGGAGCAGAAAGGACAATAACAAATAAGGTATGTCTATTTATGTGACACATTTGCTCATGTCACATTTTTCTTGCCCAAAGAAAAAATGTGAATACATGTAAGTACATGTTATGGCAAATGCCAGGTGGGAAAACAGTTATTGAAGTGTCCATTTTTCCATGAACATCGTACAGGCATAAAACATGTTCATTCTGTGTAGGATTCCAAACAAGTTGGTTTACCGTCCACCTTTCAAATATTTACAGGAAAAAGTTACAACAAAATATAAAAATTGCCCTGTACAATAGTCAATAGGTATACCACTATTTGCCAGAACGTGATTTGCCATAGTGTTACACTTACAGCAAGCTTGCTTACAGTCTTGTTTAGTTGAAAATAAATATCAGTTGCCCGATGGGCAAGCAAACTAGTCCATAAGTTAACTTGCCCTACATCTATTTGTACATGCCCCATATATCGTGACCCACTGGCAATGCTAGATATTGTGCAAATCTCCCTCAAAAGTTATATATTTCTGAAAATGTGTTTGTGCTGTCCAGCAGATTGCACACATCTATAGGCCTATCCATGATTTTCCCTGGCTCTCCATTCCACATATGGAAATGGATACTGTTGCTTATAGACCGGTAGCGCAGAGGGTTTGGTGCATCGATAAAGCGTACTGGTTTCTGAACAATACATTAGGATGGGAATGTAACAAAACAAATAAAAATGTATATATGAGTCTGCCGGGGTCTAGGGTGGATAAAGTTGTCAAATAAGATTTCTAATTTGAGGTACCTCAACGGGATATTAGTGAATTATGCTCTCAAATTTCACATTAAAAATGTGTATTTACTGGAAATCGTAATACTCGTAGTGCAAACCCACCCATAGATTTTCATGTCATTGTTCATCCATTCCAAGTCCGAGATGAAACTTGAAAGCACACTTTGAGTGACAATCTCCTGTTAAAATGTCAGTTTCCTCATGCCAATGGCTCAAATGCAAAATATAAATATGAAATTTATTTGTTTTTTATTACAGCTGCTCTCCATCCAGCCAGGGCAGAGCTGAATTCGACAGTGGGGCCTGCCGTGGTGCCAGTTTCAACCATTGGACTGGATGAGGTGACGAATTCGGCAACCGGAGTCCCCGTCAGGACAACTTCGAGTGTCGAGTCAAACAGTGATTTTGGTCATCGTGACCATCTGGGGGAGACGTAGCACCCATTTCAGCGACCGTCAGGACAAGAATGGTACCTGAGGCCAGGGGCCCGATTACGGACCAGCGATATTTACCATGGTAATTAGCATCATTGGTTCTAACTCATTGATATCAATATGCTAGAATAGTATAAAACTCAAAAGAATGTAGCAGATCACACATTTACTTCCTTACTCATTCAACCGTAAAGGCTTGCACAAGAATATTTAGAGATCAGTGGAACTAGGGCTGGTCCTGGGTCATGATCGTGCTCTCGGCCACAGGTCCGCTCATCAAGTCGGGCGTAACATCGCGTTACAATCTCTGTGGGGGACGATCTGATGTACGACGCGGATGTGACAATGAGTTCGACCACCGTTATCGTCGTGAAGCGCGCTTCGACCAACCAGGCGGTGGTGATGCTGGAATTCTGCATCCTACAATTTATTCCCAAATTCTTTGAAATTTTGTTCAATACTAACTCATAGCCTAGGACACATACAAATGTCAAATTAGCACATAACATATTTGACCAGGATTAATATTTTAATCGTGCTTTTCACGTTTTAGGGGTTACTGAATTTTGTCCATGTCTTTTTTTGGTAACGCGAGTTACCAAACAGGATTCTTCTGTAAAGGTTCCTAAATATAGCTCTGTCAGTCTTTTTTGTGTTATCTAGTTAGTGCAAATCTACTTAATCCTTGGTGATAAAATCAGCCTACAGTTCGATAAAATAATGTGAGTTACTGCACATTGAAGTAGTCAATTTACCATAAAGTGTAACGCGAGTTACCGTGGAAATGCCCTTATCACCTTGAAAATTTCAAACTTAGATAAAGGAGGATCTTTTGTTATTATGGAGGAATATGGACACACCATAATACTAGTAGTGTTGATTCAACTGTAGTTTCTGTTATTAGCTGAAATAAATTTTGGTTAAAAATATGAGATTTAGAATGTTTGTATTTCCTGAATGAAGGTATCTTAATCTACCTTCTATAAAATTTGATCATCAGAAATCATGTTTAAGTATGTTTTTTCATCAAATAAAAATTACTCAGATTACAGTGCTTGAATGGGCGGCAATCTTTGAAGTGGCCCGTTTCTCCCTTGTTTTAAAACTGCTAAAGCCATTTTCCAAATCTCTGTCACTCATTTTCATAGGGTTTGCCTTCGTCTAAATATGACAAATTATGTACAATTTTAAAGGTAATGAATTTTACTGTGATGGGGGCCATCTAAAAAGTACATATATGCATATTTTGGTCCGAAATTTACCATGTGGTCCACCCCCCCCCCCCCCCCCCCAAATCTCTTGGGATCGCGCATGACTTCACCGCTCGCCGGGTAGTCTCCATCATGTGTTCAGTCGTTCCGGATCCTGCATGCAGTGCAGCAGGGATGCCAGTTTTCAGGCAAAAGCCTGAATTTCAGGCCCTGGGCTCCTACAAATTCAGGCTTATTTGTACTGTTTTGCACACACTGTTTTGCACACAAACAAAGTATCAAGACTCCATTTTCAGGCTCTCAACCTGCAGGTCACTGGCATCCCTGAGTGCAGCCACTGCTTGCTTGAGACACGAAGCCTTGCAAACAATGAGACCCCCCTCCCCCTGTATGCATACCATACACATCGGTGCGAAACCCCCCCCCCCCCCTTTTGTGCGTACATACTTTGTAGATGGCCTATAACCATGTCTAAATTGCCTACGAAGGACCACTTATTGGTCTTATTGTGGTGTAAGGTCACAAATCATCTTCTAAATTACAGCAAATTTGTATATGAATTATAGTTTTAGCATTTCTGACATGATTTAAACAGAATTATGGTAACGTAACATGCTGTTCAAATTACCTTGATTACGAAATTTCTGACAGGACATACATTAAATGATCACGGTGGACGATCGTATCTTCAACTTATGCTGTTAGGTAAAGACAAAATCCTGTCTCGTTCTCGGATCGGTAGAATTCAAAAGTCATAACAGGATCTCGGATTTATGCATTCAACTATTATTGTACTATTTTTTGTTTAAATGTACACTGATAGCAATTTGTTCATTTTAAATTTGAATCTTAGACTTAAATTTTCAATTTATCCGCATAGAGCGTACATGTACATAATATAGAATAAAGTAACGTTTTCATGAATTGTGCTCTAATTTATTATTGTACCTTTTTAAAAATTATTTGTTATGTATTATGTTTTTCATTTATTTTTTTCATTGTGACTTTTAGACTTAAATCTTCTAATTGGCAATACACTATTATTTTTTTTCACTGTATAAAAGTCAAATTGGCAACTATGCAAAAAATAGAAGACTAGTTTGGATGAACTTGGAACAATTGAGCTAACAAGTAAAAATAAGATGTTGCCAATTTGGAGTTGCCAATTTGAGTGTTTATGTACTAAAATGTTGTTACTTCTTGATGGGTTAAAATAACAACTGTAAATTTTAGTTTTAAAGGGGACCACCAGGCAAAGAACAACACATTATTATATGTTTTGGTACCGTTTTGTGATATCAGATACCCAACATTTTGCAAAGGGTTGTGTAATTCATAAACAAAGCAATTAATTTCCACTACTTACGGAACCACTGCTATTTCCTGGTTCCATACGGGCCAACCATTTGCGAGTGCGCCAATGCTATTCACGCGCACGTTTGTAAACAATAGATTCCCGGACGATTCGTTCGCTCTGCACACGTTGCAATTCACCGCACACATAGCAGTCTGCGTAATTCAAACCGCATGAACGCATGCTTTAGCATGGTGATGCGTTTCCAATTATATATTTTTTTTCTGGAAACATATTTTTGTGAACTTGTTGATGGAATGGAATACTAAAGATGTTACCTTTCTTTAATAAGAATATTATTTTTGGGTGGTGGTACCCTTTAAGTTGAGTGAGGTTTAAGTTTCATTTTGTTTGAAGTTTATGTGTATGTACACTTACATGTATGTAAAGCATTATTATGTGTTATATGCGAAAATGATCACTTCACGGAAATGCACGTTTTTCCAAAATGCTCAACATTTGCACTTGTAAAAAAAAAAATGATGTTTTTAGCTAATATATTGGCCATCATTTGCAACACTGTTCCCATCCTCCCTAATAGGTTATGAAAATCAATTTTGGAAGACATATTGACCTTTGGGCCCACTGTCTAAATGGGCATAAAATATGACAGGCAGTAAGACTTCTCATTCATCAAGCATTGACTTGGTAAGATTGACAAAAATAGGAACCTGACATGGTCTTACTCAAAGCGCCCTAAAACAAAAACTACACGTCCAAAAGTACTTTTCTTGGTATCGTTGTTTATTAGAAAGGACCCTTTATCAAATTTTACAACTATGAGAGCATTTGAAATTGAATGATTCTTATTTCACATATATTATCTTATTTAATGAACTTTCAAATGAAATTAAAACCAATGCTGCATGAGTATAGGTATTTGTCTTGCAACGGCCTGATTGAGAATTACTATGTTCATGTCAATTTTCTTGTTTGAAAAAGATATTTAATATCTGTATACATTTATTTGCATTCAAATAACCTTTATTTTTTTCATGATAATGGAATGTGGGTTGCGTTCATATTTGTGTTGTTATTCTTTCATGTACATTTCTACATGACTGAATTTTCATTTTTACAGGGTTTGAAATTCATGCTTCTACGCACGGTTAATCTATGCACTTATTCATCATACAAAATCCTGTACGAATGATGTTGCTACGGTAACAAGGATGATCTATATAAATAATAAATATATATATATTTTTTAAATCACGATGTCCAGAGCCTCTTTGTATATGACTTGAAAGTTCTTGGTTGTCTGGGTTGTGCTCATTGACTGACTTGCATGTAATTGGGTGTGATTTGCATGTGTACAGAGGATAAAACAGAGAAAAAACAAGTATTCGTTATCCAATAGTGGTGAAGTGTGATTTCATCAAAAATCTATTTTTAGAAATTGTCAATTTGAACTTCCTTTTCCTAAAGAGCATGAAGGCATGATATCTATACAGTGGCGTAGCGTGGTCGGACTGATTGGGGAGGGGGGGGGGGGGGGGGGCACGCAACATTATTGGGGGGGGGGGGGGGGGCCCACACCTTATGTATTTCTTTGTTTTTTCCAAAAAATGTCCCCTTATGTTTTCTATTTTTTTCTCCAAATTATTGGGGGGGGGGGGGGAGGGGCACGTTCCCCCCCCCCCCCCCCCCCCAATAATTTGGAGAAAAAAATAGAAAACATAAGGGGACATTTTTTGGAAAAAACAAAGAAATACATAACGGTGTGGGACTGAATCTATCCCACATCTAAATGGTCCACTCAGCCCATACTTGTTTTCATTTGCATCACTTCAAACTGACTAAAATGGTTCGTATAACTCATTGCACTATTTGTTTTTTCCTTGGGTCTGTGGTTATATTATGGTCTCCCTTAGCGGTCACTAAAATCGAAGTTAGCAAGACTTCATTAGCTGCAGAGCTCTATGCCCTTAGCTAGGGGTGACTTGCGAATGGAGAGAGAATAGTACCGTACTCCTGCGGTTACATCCGTAGCTCAAACTGATGTGGTGGCTCTAAATATGAAACTGAAAACAACAATCGTATTGGCCACCCACTTGCTCGATTGATTACGTTTCCAATTTTGAGCCACCATATATCGGACGTAACCAGTACCGATAAGACGAGTCGCAGGAATGTGATATTCTCTCTCCAATCACGTCACAAGTCGCCCCTAGCTAACGGCATAGCTGCTGGTGAAGTCCCGCTAACTTCTTTTTCAGCGACCGTGATTATTACGTCGCAGCGACGTAAACATCGATTTAAGTGGTACACAAATTACTTACAGTTTGACAAAAATATTACAACAGACCATGAATGATAAGAAAAGAGTGCAACTGCAAGGAGTTACCAAATACGAACCTTTAGTCAGTTAGAAGTGATGCAAATGAAAACCGTCAGCGTCATTGACAGACTGACTCAAACTCAAAGTCAAGACTTGTCATGTCATGTCTGCCCCAATTTACTAGTAATGATGGATTTTAAGGACACCTAAGTATTTGCGCGCACGAACCGTATATATAATACTGAAATAAATCCAAGATAATTGTCTACTCATGAATTAGACTAACGTACTTTAGTAAGCTGTTAATTCTGACGACGGCGCGACCAATGCATGCATATGGCGTACGTTAATTACTATATTACTGGATGCGATGGTGCCGCGCCGCACCGGATATCCGGATCGAACCGTAGTCAGACACGTCACATCCATCAAGTCAGCTCCCAAAAAATATCATCTCAATGGCATATAAAATTGTACAAAAGGAAGGCGTATCTTTAGATAGGCCCTTCTGCCAAACAAATGTGGACTATTTCGTAGTCACATTTGTAAGGCAGAAGGCGTATCTAAAGATACGCCCTTCTGCCAGACGATAGCATGACGATACCGGGCGATACTTCCACGTATATATAGATACGCCCTTCTGCCTGACGATAGCATGACGATACCGGGCGATATTTCCACGTATCTAAAGATACACCCTTCTGCCGTACAAAAGCAACTAGGAATTTGTTCAAATTTGTTTGGCAGAAAGGCGTATCTTTTTAAAAATGGTCCTAGACAAAGAAATATCAAGTTTAGAATCAATTTTAAAATTTAAAAATAATATTTCATATGTCGGCTTTCAACTAGAATCAACCCCGAAATAAAAATTCTACGTCCAAAGCTTCAACAGAGGGTTGAATATGTCAAACTTTAAAGGCGTTTTTCTCGGTGTTGAGATCCCGGCGCGACACTCGAGATACGCCCTTCTGCCTGACGGCGGCCGCACTTTTGCAAGCCAAAATTCAAAAGTTGCGAGGTTATTGCCTTATATGAAAGGAAATGTCATTTAATAGCATGCCTGAAAAAATTAGGGCTTGAAATCTCTTTTTCGTGGAGTTATAGACATAAAACTGAATAAACTGAGGGACGTCGGTTAATTATGTACATACGTATTTTTGGCCGGTGAGTAAGTTCGTACATAGATTTCACGGAGTGCCAGATCGGTATGCATGACCCCTACGTGACCCCCGCTAGCTACGTGAGCCGCGCATAAGTACTAATGTGTGAGCGTTTACCAAGCAAAATACCCAAACTTCGCTTAAACTGACTACATGTAATTATATATTCTTTCTTTTTGAGATCTTTTTCCGTGACATACGTTAACAAATGTCGGCTTCACAATACCTTTTACGAGAATTAGTACTATATTGTTGTAATACTATGCTAAATCAGTTGAACTCCTTTATTGACCGATATATAGTTTAAATGGAGGGACGCATTCGTTTTTCATTCGTAGAATCAAAATTAGAGGGCTGTTCGCTCTGATTTTTTTTTTGCGTGTTACATTGATCCCCATCCGTCAACTGAAAGCTGTTGAGACGTTTTGTAAAAGTGGATCTGTCCCTTTAATATGTACTTCAGGCTGCCAAATGGGGTAAGACCATTGAAGTACTTCAATGGGTAAGACAGAATTAGTGGGGTTTGTCGCCATCTAGCGGGCAAGAGCGGACAGAGATAACAAAATAAATAAATTCGCCACTGTCCAAACTGGACTAGTGAATTGACACAGGCTACCACCGGGCAGTCACACATTATCGACTCTACATGGGATTTTCTCTTATAAATCCGAATTCGTCTTATATCACCCCATTCTAAATTCATGAAGCAGTAAGTGGAACAAAACAGAGACTGATTTTTCGGTCTAACCACCATGCTATACTATAGGCGGAGTAGCTGCGGCGGCACAGGGTGGGGGGGGGGGGGGGGGGGTCACGTACCTCAATACTTCGATAACAAACAATTTAACAATATCAATATAAATCTTTAAAATTCATGAAAACATAGTATGTGCCCACAATAATTTGCTACCCCCCCCTTTTTTTTTTGTAATGGTCTGACCTCGTTATGCCATGCGCTGCGCCGCTACTTGGATGCGCACAGTCGAGCGATGTTACCGATGCGCACACAGACCGTCACATGGATGTGATGGTATTCAGCATAGTGCACCATCGGATCACTAGAGACAAAATGAGAGAGAGCTGTTATACCTTAATATTTCACAATCTCCATTCATCTACTGTACCAACTCCACTAATGCGTCTTCATCGCCAGCCTATCAGCACGTTTAGCGTACTATTACCGGGAGCTGGAGGATACATCGATGCTACAACCACCGCAATACCAGGGCCAAAAGTCCCACTCCACTAATGCGTCTCTATTCGACGCTTTCACAAGTTATCATATTTTGGAGCGCCTATAATTGAATCATGTTCCATTTTCCGATCTCGCTCTTCGCTCTTGCGGTGTTATCGTCTTGGCAGCTGCAAAGGTAGGCAACCTCAATTTTGTAATATTTATAGACTTATAATTATGATACCGTCCCATTGTTTATATTTTGCCTTTTATTAAAGGGATCTAGTAACTTTGTTGACATGCGCAAGAAGGTGATTTTTGCTTTTTTGCTCATTTCTCGGCCAAAAAACATCCAATTAACATGACATTTTCACACATTACTTTGAGGACATCAGATCACACCAATACACATTTTATTAATCACTCATCACTTTTTACACTTGTCAACAAAGTTACTAGATCCCTTTAACGGTAGCTGACCTTGATTTGTGTACATCATTCCCATTGTTCATTATGTTAATCTACAGATACATGCATTATGTATGTCTTGTCATGATACAATGTAATGTGTAATATAGACGTACTTATTCATAAGGAATTTCGTTTAGATTGTAGTAAACCTTCATATTTCGCCACTGTTCATATAATTAATTCTCTTTATTTTGTATTTGTTTACAATGCATTATTTCGTAAACCAGTACATATTATATTTGTACCCATCGTTCATATTTTTAGACTTATTGTCATTATTCATTAATTAGAGCATTTTGATTGTTTTCCATTTTTCATATTTTGTGTCCGTCTGCGTTTAAATGTGCATTCGTTATAATCATCTACTAATTATCTCCATTTTCTATCGATCTGGATTTGTATAATTGTTTTAATAGCTGTATTGATTTATTTAGATATATGAATAGATTTTTAAAATAATGTAGAAGCTAGTGTATATAATTATGTTTGATTGGGGATGGGCACACTATATGTTTATGCTTCTTTATCTTTACATTTTTTTGTAATTGCTTTTGTCAAAATGTCTCTTGTCGGAGTTTGAGGAAAGAAATTGGTTCAGAAACTCCTGAAATATCAAAACTACTGGAATATTTAGATGTGCCAACCACTCGAATGTGACCATGAATTATACTCAGCACGTAAAGTAACCTGATACTGTTTTTTTGAATACAAATAATTCGTACAAATATGTAATAAAATTTGACGATATTCTATTTCCAATTAAAGAGAAAATAACCTTATACCAGCTGCGTGTGTTATCATAATGACGAGTCAAGACAATTAACATTAGCAAGGCCTTTTTTCAAACATCGCAAAAAACAGGAGCATCCATGTAACGTTTTCGCCAATTTTTGTTTTTGGTGTGGATGAGCATATCTCCCCCCTCCCCCCCCCCCCCCCCCCCCCAATAAATAAATAATAATAATAATAATTATTATTAAATAAATACAAAATTTAAATAGTTAAACAAATAAAAACTTATTATACATTTTCATTAAGATTTTGAATTTGACCTTGTTGATCTTTATTTCTTCATAAAAACAGTTATACGGAAAAACATACCGAAATTTTAGGTTGTATATAATTTTATTTTACTTAAATTTTACAAAAATGAATTCAAATTCTGACTGTCAAACCCAAAGTGATATGTCATTCACTACGCCATGAACGTTCGTCTGAATCAAGACCACTTTTGTGGCTAGCTACCGGGGAGGGGTTGGGGTTAGGTGCCACGTGCCCCCAATAATTTGACAAAAACAATATAAAACATAAGGGGACAATCTTAGTAAAATGTAATCAAATAAATAAGGTCTCCCGCCCGCCCCCCCCCCCCCCCCCCCAAATCACTCGCTCCACGCTATATACGTGACTGACCCCTGATATCGCAATAACGAGAACAGAAGTTACGTTCTGATATTATTTCATAATTGTAAGCGAGCAGACAAAATGTTTGCAATAATATTCTTTAACGTTTCATCGCAAGTACGGAAATCGGCACATATGCACTCTTGTCAAATAATAATAATAATATATAGCATTTATAGAGCGCACAGCATCTAGGTGCCCTATTCAGAGGCGCATTATTACCCTTGATCATCAGGTACAGTTCAAACCCACACAATTATATTGTGCACCATGTCAACTCCCAGGGGAGCATACTAGCTCAAATCACATACAAACATAAATAATTCAAGATCCGCCGAAGTACACTGTATCGAATAAATTGCATCGGAAAGAACATATCTTCCCTTTAATACTACACCAAACAACACTTTACTTTACTTGACATTATCATATATTTCACAAATTGTTTTCCTAACTGTATCATTTTTGGACACATGATCTGTACGTACCGACGGACGGACGGACGGACAACCCGAAAACAAAATGTCTCTCGTCTATCCATTTTTTTGGGCAGAGGCATAAAGGGTATTTGAAATATACATTCAACCAAAACACGTTCTCTTGAGAGGGAATTTGAGATTTTGAACTTAGTTGACATGTGCAAAAAGTGATGAATGGTTGATACAATGTATATTGTTGTTATCTGATATGTCCACAGGGTAATGTGTGAAAATTGCAAGTCAAATGGAGGTATATATGGCCGAGTAATGAGCGAAAATGCAAAGTGATGTTCACCAACTCATTGCACTCACTTTGTACGCGGTTTTCGCGATCCGTTGGATTATTTAACATCTGAACAATTCAATCGTAAATATCTTTTTAACGAAAGGGAAATGTGAACAACCGAAACCTGTCCCATATACGAATACAACAAGATATGAGGGAACCGCTAGAATTGTATTCCAATTGTATTTTGAGGATTTGGACAATGTTATTAAGTCCCTTTAAAGGGGCAGCCCCTCTTTTGCAAGCCAAATTTCAAAAGTTGCGAGGTTATTGTCTTATATGAAAGAAAATGTCATTTAATAATATATGTCTGAAAAAATTAGGGCTTGAAATCTCTTTTTCGTGGAGTTATAGACCTAAATCTAATAAACCATCGTCCAACGGTTAATTGTGCAGTATACGTGTATTCAACCGTCGAGAAACTTCGCTCACGGATGCCACGGAGTGCCACAGCGCTATGCGTGACCCCTATGTGACCCGCGCATAAATAACAATAGGTAAGCGATTACTAAGCAAAATAACCGAACCTCGCTTAAACTGGCTACATGTAATTATATATTCTTCATTTTTGAGATCTTTTTCCGTGACATACCTTTACAAATGTCGGCTTCACAATACCTTTACAAGAATAAGTACAATATTGTTGTAATATTATGCTAAATCAGTTAAACTCCTTTATTAACCGATATATAGTTTGATGGAGGGACGCATTCGTTTTTCATTCGTAGAATCCAAATTACAGGGCTGTTCGATCTGATTTTTGTTGTGTGTGTTACATTCATCCCCATCCGTCAACTGGAAACTGTTCAGACGTTTTGTAAAAGAGGGACTGTCCCTTTAATGCTTCATTACCCGTCTACACAATCAAGTTGCATAATGTGATTAACTGATTAGTTGGGGGGGGGGGGGGGGTATTCTTACATAATTTGTATCCTCATGTTTATATATATATTTTGTTTAATGTTTGTTTGTGTTAAATTATTGAGGGGGAGGGGGTTGGCACGCCCGCGCCCCATATTGATCCCCCATAGCTACGCCACTGTATAATACGCATCAGCATGTATCAGACGTGCACATGAACCATGACTTAAAAGATACGCCATCCATTTAATAGCGGCCATGCGTAAAAGACTTCTAAAAATATACAGCAACTTTGTCAAAAATCGATGGGTTGATTATGGGTTATTCAAGTTTCTCCTTCATTGATCAGATCCCAGCTTATAACGCTGAAGGGGAACTAGCCTCCAGTGAATTGTTTATAATGCAGTTAAAGGTGCACCTGTAAAGTGTCAGAAATTGCCCAAAATGATATTTGAGACTATACCACAATCATTGTAAGATATGTCCGAATGATGTGTGAAAGTTTCATTGAAAAGGAACACTGCTTTCACTGGTTAAAAAAAGCGAAAATTTGCGTCAGCTTTTACAACGAATTACTGTATGACGTCTATGAGGTTTATGACCGTTCATTAACGCTCTTGAGCTGAATGATTATCAATAATAATTATCTTCATACTAAAGGGACATTTGGAAAAATCTAACCCTATTTTATTATTCTCTTACCATAAGCTAAACAACACGGTACAAGAGAAACGAGGAAGCTCCAAGTAATTTTCGTGGAGTTGGACACTTTACAGGCATCCCTTTAATCTTGCAATATACCTCCAATGCACATCATGGTAGATATTCTCATGAACCCAAATAGCTAAAACATTCACATAATATATGCATATAATTATATGGGACAGTGTTAGACGACCAAATAATTTTGACGATGGCTAATGTCAAAAATCACAGTATTTACAAAAACTAATTTCAAGAAGGTTTGATTTTTTTAGTGTAAGCTGCATTCTCCCTATTCCCCAGCCCGAGTATTTTGGGGATCATTCCTAAGTCCTAAACACGCTAAATAAAACGAGTTCACAATTTATGAAGGTTATTCTGCGAAAGAAATAATCAAGCCTTTAACGATTTTCTACAACTTGGCCATGTTCGTATGACTTGTTTTCTTATAGGCCCAATAATGTAATGTAAGGTTCAGAAGGGCTTTATGGATGAATATTATTTTATATTACTTAATTTGCAATTATAATGAGTTGGAACACATTTTGCCTATTTGTAACGCTACAAAATAAGGAAATAAACGTGCATACACACTCGATCATGACATACATTTCATTTACTATACTCGCACGCACAAACACTCTTCACAATCGCCTATAGGCCTGCTATATGACCTCCAAATAACACTAATAAATATATATGATATAGTTTACACTCCCTTTGTGGATGACAAAAGCAATATATTCGGAATACGTGTCTGGCATATTGTAAACACGCTATTTAAAATATCATATATATTTACAAGTCGATCAAGCGGAATGGCCCTCAGCCTCAAGGTTATACTATTGAAGTTGAATAGAGTGAATTAAAGGTGAAATGGTGGGACAGAGAAATCGAACTGAAACGGGAGAGGAGAAATAAGTCGAGATTTGTTTTTCGTTTTTCTTTCGCCTTCTCGGCATTTATTCATTACTGCACATTTCATACAAGTTTACAAGTATATACTTTTTACGATTAATTACAAATTAGAAGTACATTTTTAAAGCAGTTGGTAGATTATACAGTGTCTGTTTTCCTTCGTTAGAAATAAATCATGTATCTGCATACGTGAGTAAACTTCTCTTAAGAACATAAACCATAATTTGTTTTTCCTCTCATCTGTTCCAAGGTTGTTTCGGATGACTATCAATTTATAAATACTCCAAAAAGCTAATGTTAAAATATCATTGATTTTTGTGTCTGTATTTATTTTCAATAAGGTAAATGTATTAATTTCTACGTGGATGTTATAAATAAGTCGAGATAAAGGATATGGAGGGACTTTTCAAATGTTGAATGTATCTGTAGAATATTCAATATGAGATGCAGATATAATAATGAAAACGTTAATAACGATAGAGGTTCAGATTTCCGAAGAAAGATCATTATGTTTTTACCAAATGTGAATGTTCCTTTTTTTTATTTGGGAAATAACATATACTCAAACACGTCTTTAATATGCAACAGAATGCCAACATTTTAAGCGATGTATTTATCATTATCATAGCAGCACATCAGTATTAATATTTGCTTATTTTTAATTATATTTATGTCTATACGTGTAAGCTAAACACCATGTATCTCTTAACTATATATTCTACACTATTGAGCTACAGTATAATCAAATTAGGGACCTTTTTTTCTAAAACATTGTAATAAATTACGCACATTTATTTTAAATATAGGGAGGGGGAGAAAGAGATATATAATTGGCGCGGGGGTGGGAGGGAGCTATAGGGGGAAATGTGAAAAGGATGGGGATACATAACAGTCTGTTATAGAAACATCTGTGGTAGTAATCTGATAATGTGTTGATACAAACTGTACAACGTCGTTGCTGAAACCATAAAAACAATAATAATGCAAGTAACACATTAACAGTGTGTTGCAGAAAAGGGGAAACTCGACTCTTTCAATAAATACTTGTAAAATAGAAAAATGTCCTGATACATATTATGTATAATGAATGTAAAATATACATGAATTCATCCACGTTCATAATATGATACCAAATAATGTTATTATTGTCATGTATGAATATGTATATAGTTACAAAATGACAAATGTCAAAAGATTTGGCAAAAAGTAACCTACATAATTAAATTATGTAAACCCATTTAACCCATTTACATATTACAGGAAGCTGATGTGCCATGTAATACATGTAATAAGGCTAATGGAATTTAGAAATTCTCGTAATAATGCAAATAATTATATTTATAGAAGTTTCGTTATACGTCATTCAACGTGTACATTAGTGCATCATTCTTTGAAATGAGATTATTCACCACAATTAAACAGACTGTCTTTCTTTACGGCCATTTGCCTTTTGTTGAGTGACGTAGAAGATTCAATTTAAATTTAAATTCACGTGTATTTATCTCAAATATCTAGTTGTGCATTCCTGAAATACAGAAAAACAAAACAAACAAATGAGGAGTTCCATCGTGTGTTGAACAACAGTAAAATATGTTCCCACTCTTATATGAGCAATCAATTTTGACACTGTTTGAGTTCAAATGGTTGTAGTTCGATGGCCATAAAATAATACATATATTATCCTGACATATTTTATGTAACATCGTTGGAGAATTCAGAATTTCCTTTTTAAGAAACATCCTTGCATCATAGCTCTGAAATAATATTTTGTATCGGTGTATGAAGTACTCAGATGAAATATTATGTCATTTGTGTCCAACCACTCTCGAGGTAATGTTGTATCAATATATAAAAAGCATAATTACATACATAAATGAAATATGATCACACCTGGCGTCATTATTCCATGTACACAATTCAATCATATATATTTAAATGACATGACTTTGTACACGAACTGTGGTAGTCTGGGGATAGTGTATTTAAAGGGACTTTGTCCAACATTGTCCAAATCCTCAAAATAAAATGTTAATTCTAGCGGTTCCCTCATACCTTGTATTCGTATTACCAATAAAATCATGGGACAGGTTTCGGTTTTTCAAATTTCCCTTTCGTTACAAAGATATGTACGATCGAAGTATTCAGATAAGAAAAGGTGGAGTTTTTCTTACCGTGTACAAAGTGAGTGCAGTTTGCATTTTCGCTCATTACTTGGCCATGCAATGTCCATTTGACTTTAAATTTTTCACACAATACCCTGTGGACATATGAGATAACAACAATATACATTGCATCAACCATTCATCACTTTTTGCACATGTCAACAAAGTTACTAGAACCCTTTAAGAGAGGGCAAGGTTTTTATATAATCATGTGAACAACCTTTGCCAAAAATAAATTATAATATACATTGACGTATAATTTATCAATGCTTATTCTGTCTATTTTTAGCTGCAGTCGGTCGGGGATATAGGGGAGGGGAGGGGAGGGGAGTCATATATTGTAGGCTGTGTCTCTCAAATGATGATGATATAGGCGGTCCCATGCATACGTAAATAATCACATTGATTGAACCCCCTTGTAAAAACTAAAATAATAACCAACTTAAGGGGAAAATGGTCATTTACCCATATGCATCACAAGGTGTGTGTGTGTTGTTGTTGTTGTTGTTGTTGTTGTTGTTGTTGTTGTTGTTGTTGTTGTTGTTGTTGTTGTTGTTGTTGTTGTTGTTGTTGTTGTTGTTGTTTCTTCTTTTTTTTTGGGGGGGGGGGGGGGGCTGAGGTGGTTTGTCCCAATAACAACTTCTTTTGTTTTCAGCAGAGGTTGTCCGAAATAGGTCTGATTTAATGCAAATTGAGCCTGCAGGTGGGGATTTTCCCCCAAAGTTTATATTATTTCCCCCAAGATAAGATGCTTTTGCCCATATAATATGAGATGTTTTTAAGGAACACCCTGTATAGTAAATGTATATTAATTATCATCGATCTGTTAAGTGTTATTTGCATCTGTGTATATGAAGTATACCGTATAGCATGCATAGTTTTGTCATTTCAACCACTCTCAAAATCAAGGTTGTGCACGTAACGATATCAACTTTATTAAACACACATACTGTACATTAAATATTAATAAAAACTGGCGTCATAATTCAATAGACAAAATAAACAATGTGAGAAAATGTATGACTGTAGACAAACCGTGGTATATACAGCCTTTTCCAGAATAGTAATAAATGTAAGTATTTCTCTATTCATTTTTTGTTTGGGTCCACTAGTGGCAGTAGGGGGTTGATAGGGGGATGTAGAGGAAAGCAAGATTTTCCCATCGGATGGGCATGTAGGGTTAATATTTCACACTTCTCTTCGCACAGATATATAGCCGCGTGTCTCTCAGATGGTGACGATAAAGGGCGGTCCCAGACGTAAAATATTACATTGATTGAACGCGCCTGTTAAAACTAAATAACCAACCAACTGGAGGAGAAATGCACCCTTATACCCATGGGCATCATCATCATGGGAACATTTTGTTTCGGGAATGGAGGGCTGAGGCCGTTCGCCCAAATAAAAACTTTCCTGTGTTTTTTAAAAATGTTCTGATGTTGCCCGAAAATTGGCGGAATTTCCTCCAATTATGTAATGCCTTTTCCCGAATATAAGGTGCGTTTACCCTCTGAGATGTTATCAGCCCGCATATTGGTGTGGTGTTTCAAAACTGGGGGGGGGGGGGGGGGGGGGGCAGAGGAGGGGGCAGCAGCCCCCTAACCCCTCCGCCTTATATGCATCGCCTATTTAGTCTAGCAGCCCTATAATAAAGCTACTCCACTGATTAGAATGTTATAAAAACCTTCCCTGGTTGACACGCCTATCCTATCGCACTCATGCCATGTTAATCTGACGTCTGTGGGAGGCGATTGGAAAGACAACTCGACGAAGCCGGAGGGGAAGGGGGGTGCACCGGTGCATGGGGTGTTGCTTTTAGTCTCAACTGATTCCGTCAAAAAACGCCTTTACTTGATTTGCTTATTGGAGGAAATCCAATCAGACGTACATGAACGACGTTACCATAAAATAACCCCTTTGGCATTCAAATCCTTCAAATATTTATATTTTCATTATTGAGTACGGAAATGCTTGAAGCAGACATATAATTGTGGCAGGATTTCAGTGAATTGTTGTTGTTGTTATTATACACCGTGACGCTTTACTTGGCATTACCCTTTGTTCTTTTGTGCAGCATAATTACGTACAAAGCAAATGTATGATCTCTTATCATATTGCTTTTGTGTATACGAAAATTGTGTTAAAGGGGTAGTACAGTTTTGGTAAGGCTGAGCTTTAGTAACCAAAACCTGCACAATAACATTACATTATTTTCGTGACCAGTCCTGAACGGCTCAATATGTCTACAGAAGGAGTAGATCCAAACCTCGCACACTAAAACAAAAGACAAGTTGATAATTTCACCCTCGAGCAAATATGCCATATTTATCTTCCGCCTGATAGCTTCATATGTTATTAAGGAAACATTCTTTGATTGGAATCGACTTTACAATTAAAGAACTTTCTTTGTTTCCTACATTTCTGGTAAAACATAAATTCTCCATTTCAAAAGACCCTAAATATTTTCGGACCCGTCTTGAACTAATATGACCATTAAAGGTGTATATTTGAACCCCCAGCACAGACAAAAACAACTCAAGTTGTTAATCTTACCCTCGAGCACATAAGTGCCATTTTATCTTTCGTCTGATAGCAATTTTTATGAAGGAAATCGTCCGTTCATGATTGGAATTGACTTTATATTTAAAGAGCTTTATATATTTGTGGTTTCTGCATTTTCTGTATAAGTTAAACATGGATTCTCCATATAATATGTACATGCCATATACATTGGAACCCGACCATCTTCGTGTTCAGTCATGAACGAGTTAATTGGCCGAATTCTCATCTTTGGCTCAACTTGTGCCTGGACTAAAAAGACAAAGACTATACCGGTAACACTTTGCAGCAGCATACTTATTGTCTCGTTACTATGGTCCCCGGATGTATTCTAATGGTTTCCTTTCATTATGGATGTAGTGTGGCAAGATCGGTAGAGCGCGCGTTTTCCGATCATGAGATCCCGAGTTCGAACCCTGCCCACTGCCTTTGTCCTTCAGCAAGACAATTTATCCACAGTTGCTGCTCTCTACCCAGGTGTATAAATGGGTACCATGGTCGGGTGTTAATTAGCCTTTGCGCCATCATCAGTGGCAGCACGGCTAGTATGCTCCCCGGGGAGTTGAGAAAGTATGCAATATCATTGTGTGGGTTTGAAATGTACCTGATGACCATGGGTATTTTGAATGAATGAATGAATGAATAACTTTATTACCAAAAGGTTCAAATATAACAATCATACATGTATATAAGAAATGTTAACGTACAAACAAATTGGTAAAAGGACCCTACAGAAATAGCAGCTATTGCTAGTGGGGCGTAGGACCCTTTGTACATGAATAAATGACTTACATTTAAATGAGGCAAGAAACTATGATTAAATAACAGTCTATACTAAGTATTTACAATAGTGGACATTCACCCACTAAGAACAACTAAACTATAAGATTATATAAAACATATCAAATCTTTTCAACAGAATACAAAATCTTTGGCAGCAAATCACAAAAAGTATGAGACGTAATGACTCAATAAATACTTTTTTACATTTATCTTAATAAGGTGGAGTCTATCAAGTCTTCGTATCTCCAAAGGCATACTATTCCAAATATCAGACCCCTGAAATGAGATTGAAGTTTTTCCATGCTCTGTTCTCATCTTAGACTTAACCAAAATATTTCCATCTTTTTGTCTTGTATTATAAGAGTTTTCAAAAAAGGTATAATATTCAAACACTGAGTGTGGTAAATGTTTATAAATTAACTTAAAAATAAAAAGTGTTACTAATAAATTATACAGCTTAAACTCATCTAATATACCTAATGAATAAAACAATGGGGAGGATGAGGCCATTCTATTATTGAAAGTAATTGCTCTCAAAGCCATTTTTGTAACATCAATATTTTGTTCATCAACATCAAAGGTGCACTTCCCCAGACTTCAAGGCCGTAAGCTAAGTGTGACTGAATAAAAGAATAATATAATAATACAAGGACTTGTTTAGGAACAAAGCGCCGTAGTCTATACAAAATTCCTACTTTCCTACGGAGTACAGAGCATAAATTATTTATATGTTCATCCGATACCAAATACCTATCAATATATATTCCAACGAAAAGAGATACGTGTACCTCATTCAATAACTCATTCTTAATTTAATATTAATATGCGCGGTAGAATATATACACATAGTTTCCGCGCTCTATAAATGATTTATTATTATTATTATTATTATTATCCAGTCAATCCCTTGAGTTCTAATTATAGACATCAGGACAATGGGCCTTTTTAAATGCGGTCATATAGTATAGTCTGTCATCAGCCAAATTGCGTCCTGGAGAATCCTGGACATTGTATTGCTGGTGACCTGTTACGATATGACTTAATTTCAAAGGAATGAAAGAAAACCATTAGAATATCTCCGGGGACCATAGCGACAAGACAATGGCCCGTATTCACAAAGGAGGTTTGTACAAACCCCGGTTCAAACCGCGGTTTACATCTATGGAATGCCAATTGTAAGCTGATGGAGAGAGAATGTGTACCATCAACATTGTTAACAAGTAAGGAATTTACATTCTCTCTCCATCAGTTTACAATTGGCATTCCATAGATGTAAACCGGGGTTTAGACCATGGACTGTACAAACCTCCTTTGTGAATACGGGCCATTAAGTCTGCTGGTGGAAAGTGTTACCGGTAGTCTTTGTCTTTTTAGGCCAGGCACAAGTTGAGCCACAAGTTGCGAATTCGGGCCATTGTGTCTAAAGAATTAGGTGTAGATTTGAACCTCCAGCTCTAAAAAAAAAAAAATCGAGTAGTTATCTTCCTCTTGATTACTAGCTTCATATACGGTATTATTAAGGAAATAATTCATGGTTGAACTAAAGAGCTCTTTTGGTTTCTTAGTTTCTTGTATAACATGGATTCTCCATAGACCATGTACACACTCGAACCCGGTAATTTCCAGGACTAGTCCTGAACGGGTTAACATGTCTACATGCAGAAGGTGTAGGTTTTAAACTCCAGCTCTAAAAAACACACACACATAAAGTTGTTAATTTTATCCGCGTCTGGGTACTTTTATACGTGTATTATTATATGCATATATTCCTGGAAATATTCATGGACTGAATCGATTTTAATTAAATAACTTTATATTTGAGTTAATATATTATACATTTCTGGTTTAACATGCGTTCTCCATAGACAATATGACCCGACTATTTTCGGGACCAGTCCTGAACGTGTAAACTTGTGTCTATAAGCCAGCACACAAAACAACACAGACACATTATAGGCTACACAAATTACATTCCCTAATTAGAAT
The DNA here is from genome assembly GCA_037951105.1 of Echinarachnius parma. Taxonomy (NCBI): domain Eukaryota; kingdom Metazoa; phylum Echinodermata; class Echinoidea; order Clypeasteroida; family Echinarachniidae; genus Echinarachnius; species Echinarachnius parma. The sequence continues at coordinate 37,118 of JBAMJV010004460.1, forward strand.
CGACTTTACAGTACTTGAAGTACTTTATATCTCAGTATAATTACAACAGGATAATTACTACAGTCTAGTAATTCGTTGTTGTTTTTAATTAATTGAACAGACTGGTGGTAGTTGTGAATTCAAGAGTAAAGTCAATATATACAAAGAAGATTTTAGGTATAGCATTACATTTCTGGTAGCTGATTGCGTGCACACTGCTAATTAGTTTGTAATGTTGTGTAAAGTAATGGTTCATATAGAACACAACTTTAGACATCTAATTTGCAGTGTAGTAGTGGAATATGAAGACATGATCCATTGATATTATTACCAATATTGTATGGTTGCATTGCCAATCAACCGAATTGCCTCATGCATATATCAAGACAATGACTGTGATATTAGTAACACATACATTTTAAGCCCTGCATTGACAGTTATGCGTCATGTCCTGGGCTATATGTAATAGTCTGTTCACCTTTACTCTTGTTCCTGTGTTGAATTGACAATAAAGTGATATCAAATCAATAACAATAATTATAATATCCCATGCAAGTATCGAATTAATTGGTATTTTTTTATCACCAAGTATCCTATTTGCTAATCAACTATCATAATTATTGTTAATTAATAACAGTTTATGGCGCGGTACTATACTATATATACACAGATTTGATAAGAAATCATTGTTTTATACTTGCCCTTTCTTTTTTTAATTTACTCTGCAATATGTACATTGTAATGGAATACGACTTTCAAATAGGTCAACTATGGGTCAAAGATATTGTTTCACTATCATATTTGTAAAATGTTGTATATGTGTTTTATAAGACCAAACTAAAGTAAATGTCAGGTGAACAGATATTACGCCTACAACAGTATTATATAGTGGTATATCAAAGCTTATACTTCGCTTCATCATGAACGTGTAAGAACACTGCTCTTTCTGCATACACACATACGCACACGCTCACACACAAATACAATCTGATTTGATTTTTATAATTCATGTCATAATTTGTTTCTTTCTATTTAATGACAACGTAATATAAAATAAAAACGTGGCGAGAAGCAATCGAACAATACTTATTGTCATTGAAAAATAGTTCCGACTAATACCATTATATTGTGTAAGTCTATATAGGTAAGAATGAGAGTCAAAATAGGGCCTAAATTTTCGATCCTAGCAGAATCTTCTTCAGAGGCTATAACTGACAAGGGAACATAAAATACATAACACTATACTGAACATAATACAAACACATGCATACAGCTAAGGAAGAGGGCGGAGACATAGAACAATAAAGCGACTGTGAGTGGCCAATCAAACTTGGCTGGGATTGGAGGGAAAACACTCAAAGAAAATGTTATATAACATAGCACAAGGGAGTAGGTAGAGAAAATGTGAATAAGAATAGGGGAGGCATGATGAGAGCAATGCCCTGAAAATGGGAAGACCCTGAATGGGCAGGGTTAGGGTCTAGGTAAGAATAATACATCCATTGTTTTATATAGTTACTAACTATATAAAACAATGAATACCGAATTTCTTTAAACTCCATTGTTTCGTAGAAGAACGGAATTAAATTAAATTTCACATTTCACAGTGAATTCCCCGCATTCCTGGCGCAAAGTTAGCAATCAGCATAGTATATAGGCCTTTGGTATGTACAGTATATATTTTTGTACCATCATATTTTTGTAAGGCCTATCACTAACCTTGGAATCAGTGACGTATAAAGCGTATGGTTAATACTTTTAGGGGCACACTTCTTTGTTCTATTCCATTTTCTAACTTTTTTTTTCAGTTCAACTCAACCTTATAACCTGCATTTTTCATAATAAGTTAACCTACGTTATAAAGTATATTTATATTCTCCTAATCTATTCTAAATATAGTAATTTGTTTAGTAATGTTTTGTTTTTTTTATCATGTTAATAACTTGTAAATATTGATATTTGCCTTGGTTTTTTCAATAAAACACACAAATATACAAATTAAAAAAGTATATTTAGATTCAACTTAAAGGGACTTAGTCCAAATCCTCAAAACTGACTTGGAACTATAGTGGTTCTCTCATACCTCATCATATTCATATTAACAATATAAGCACGGGACAGGTTTCGGATTTTCAAATTTCCATTTCGTTCAAACGATATTTACGATTGAAGTGTTCACATATGAATTTGTCTACGGGATAATTCCATGCCGTGTTCAAAGAGTAAACACAATGAGTTAGTGAATATCGCTTTGCATTTTTGCTCATATCTCAGCCAAAAAATATCCAATTAACGTGAAATTTTCACACATTACTTTGTGGACATAAGCAGATCACTCCAATACACATTTTATTAATCACTCATCACTTTTTGCACTTGCAAAGTGTTATAAAAAAAACAAAGTTACTAGATCTCTTTAAAAGGTTCTTTTGACACTATCTTGCACTTTTAAAATTTCATTTTCATAAAAAACAAAAACAAATATAAACATGGCATATACGAACGTCGGTCAGCAGGGTAACCGTATACTAGTCGTCGTGGTTTGACCGGAATAATATCATGGCCAGTCGTGCCAGGAGAAAAGTTGTATTAATGAATGATAAAACTTTAGCGTTGTGAGCTATATTTAAAGCAGGTGCATGCAAGACTAATTTTAATTTGGATGCGAGTTCTCATGATTAGCCCTCATTCAGCGTTATTCCGAAGCGTATACGTACATGCTTCAGACAAATCTTTTCGCGTGGTATAGAAAGCCAAATAACAGTATTGGGAAAGTTACCGAAATTACTTTATTGGCCAAACTAATTGATCAGTATTGTTGAAATAGTATTAAAAAAGGGGCTTGTGGGGGAAAATCCAAATCGTTAAATGCAGAACTATCAGCTGAAACCTTTATGCATGCTGCTGACATTGGGCCTAAATTCACCGACAGTTTGGCCCATCTACGCCGGCCACATCTATACGCTTGTTCGCATGCGAAATCACGTGGGTAGCATTTGCCATAGGTTTTGCATGCAGCGCAAGAGGGTGCATATCAAAATACAACCGTCGGCGATATCGATCAATGCATTGATCGTTTTCTAATTTTGCAAATATATCAATTAGTAGGCGGTTTCCTGGCCAAATTTGTATAATCCCATACCGGTAAAAAATATGTTTTGTCACATTAGTTGGTAATAAGAGCCTACATTTCATTTGTTGTGTGTGGGGCGTTTCCCATTACTGTCATTTAGCGCTGATTATGGGATAAACGAGGTTCGCAAGCGAGGATAACAATGTACTGTATTCGGCACACTGTTAAAAAGCTGTGTAAAAAACGCTGTGTAAAAATGGTTGTTAAAATCTCATACAACTTTAGGTGTAGCATGACAAGTTGTACAAAGAAGGGTTGTGTGAAGCGGCCATTGTTCAAGCGTTGATGAAACGTGTTAAATCACGTGATAGTTTCGACCGCGAAATCATCGCGACAAAACCCCTTTTGTCCCATCGCAAATCAAGCGAACCGAGTTTTGCGCAGTGGTAGCGTGTTAGTCTTATAACCCAAAGACCCTCGGTTCGATTCCTACTCTTGCCGCTTTTACATCTTGTTTTGTATTTGCTATTTCAACAACAGGATTGTTGAAATTTACGTATATTATCTAGTCAGAAATAACGACTGTTCATGGGATTTTCTTTTATAAATTTGACTTTGTACATTCATTCTATTCTAAATGAAACAGTAAGTGGAACATCCCGCGGAATAGAGCCTGATTTTTCGGTCTATAGGTATATTTTACGCGCTTATCCAGTTTGCGAGTTGCTTAGTTTGTCTTATTAATTTAATGGCGTAGTTATGTTTTATCATTTGATAAAACAAACACAAATCAAAGTGATATAAATGTTTAAAAAAAAAAAATGCACACGAGTGTTCCCAAGTAGCGAGGCTCTACGGTATATGATTGTCACGATTACACAATCGTGGAATGAACATTACTTTTGAAAATAGGGCAACTGGTAAACATTGCAAAGCTGGACAGTTCGTGTCATCACTACAATTGTGTATAATAATATGTTATCATCAGAGTATGCGATACTTTGTTTCATATTGATAGCCCCATTCTTACGATGAGGCGATTGTAAAATGTGCATAGTCCATCAGTATAAGGGTCAACATGGTCAAGGTCAAAAGTTACAAATTGCAAACTGAATTGTCATTGTGGAAGCTGGTTATTATATGTATTCATCAATTCATTCCCTATCATCAGATACTGATAGTGAATTTATCTTTGGATACTATGATACCCCCCATTTTCTGTTATAATTATGCAGTCATGGAATGCATAGCAGTATCTATTATGTTCGAATATGAAACAAAGTTAAACATGAATATAGTCATAGAGCAAAGTAAGACTTAAGGGAAATGTCGCGAAATGTTTTATGTTATTGTCATGGTGATGCGGTGTATTCGCCTTTACATTTAGATAATTATACAACATACGCCACTTTCTATCAAGAATGTACTTAGATAATATATATGTGTTAAATAAATGTCTTAAATACAACTCGTGTTACTTTTGATAGTAAATAACTCAACAAATATCGCACGGATTCACGTTAAACAAGTGAAAGCTGAAATGAGTGCATTTATGTTGGATGTTGCATTGATTGCATAATTAAAACTGCAATTTTAGGTAATTAATCAATCTCTTAAAAAGTAGATTGCAGAATGTGTTCCATAAATCATACAAAGTAAAGGACATCAAGTCTAGTATTGTTTTGCTTTGAAGCATCAATTCAGTAGAAAGGGCAAGTGCGTTGTCGGTATTGTATCAAATTGGATAAATCGACAGTGACGGACTCAGCACCAAGATGCATTTGAAGTGGATTGATTCCAGCTGTAAGAATAGACGAGTACTTAACGAATTCGATTTAGGTGGCATCATGCTGAGTAGAGTGGTTCTGAGAAGATGTTATCTATAAAGGCCCATCAGTGCCGTATATCGTAAGCTTGCCAATGTTAGGGCTTTAAATTTCAGGGATAGTAAAGTATTGTTTATAGGGCGCTTCGGAAAACAAACTCTTAATAATAACTTCTAGTTTCAACAATTATGTACACATTTTAGCGACTATACAATTTAAATTTACCCGTATTTTTCTTTTCCTTTAATGTTGTGCCCGAGAACCCGATCAGACTGGTGCGTCTGTATACTTGTGTACAGTTTATAGAATGCGAAATCTAATCGTCCTCAATGGGTCAAATATTCTGTGGAAGTAGAATGGGTTGTTTGGTTACATTAATGATCGATTCCATCACCCTAACGAACAGTCAGGTCGACAGACGTAGCGGTAATTTGTGGCCCGGGGGGGGGGGGGGGGGGGGCACTCTCATACAAAAGTACTACCCACCCGTGTCCATCAACCTCTTTAATGAACCCTAACGTCGAAAACTTGGGCACCTGAAAAAGTACCCTTTTTGAGTGCTGAAAACCAACCCTTTTTAAAGGAAACCGTCGACGAAGCTTTATAGCTGAACACTTGTTCACCTGTACACTATTGAAACGCTGTGTAAAAAAACGCTGTGTAAAAATGGTTGTTAAATCTTTTCATACAACTATAGGTGTATAACATGATAAGTAATGTTGTATGAATAAGGGTTGCGTGAAGCGGCCATTGTTCAAGCGTTGATGAAACGTGTTAAATCACGTGATAGTTTCGACCGCAAAATCACCGCGTCAAAACCTCTTTTGTCCATTCCAAGCGAAACCGAGATAGCGCAGTCGATAGAGAGTGAGATTATAACCCAAAGACCCCCGGTTCGAATCCTACTCTTGCCGCTTTTACATCTTGTTTTGTATTTGCTATTTTAACAACGGGATTGTTGAAATTTATTCTAAACAACAGTTGTAGAACAGTTGTAGAACAAATTAAAACAACAGTTGTGTAAACTTTAAACAACTGGGGTTGTTGAATGTTTTCAACAACAGTTGAATGGTTCATATGTCATTTGTTGAAAAATTTCAACAAGTTGTTGAATTTGTTTACACAGCGTTTTAACAGTGTACACTTTTCTGTTTTTTCTTCTTTCTAATGAGTGCTGAAAACCACCCCTTTTTAAAGGGAAACGTCGACGACGCCGTATAGCTAAAATGATACCCTAGATGGGTATTTGCAAATTATTGGTTCATATGCTTTCCATCAAAGCTGTACTTAGAGTTAAAGAGATCAATTCGACCTTGCACCCTCGCACTAGGGTAAGTTTCATTTGTATTCATTTGTGATTTTTCAAATCCATAATCAACCCTTTCGAAACATAATACAGGCGTATCGTTTGTATTGATGAAATGCTTACCTCTTCTTGTTTAAACAATATTCCTTTCGAAAGGGGCTTCATGATAATATTTATCAATTGAAAAATTCGATCCTAAAACGCATTACACAGGACGCAGATTATTAGCTAAACGAGAGAAAATAAACGCATGCACTCAGAGCCTTAAAGGGACTTGTAACATTGTCCAAATCCTCCAAACTTACTTGGAACTCTAGTTGTTCTCTCATACCTTATCATATTCATATTAACAATAAAATTACGGAACAGGTTTCGGTCTTTCAAGTTCCCATTCCGTTCAAAAGATATTAACAATTGAAGTGTTCAGATGTTAATTGTCTACGGGATAATTTAAGCCGTGTACAAAGTATAGTGCAATGAGAAAGTGTAAATCACTTTGCACTTTTGCTCATATCTCAGCCAAAAAAACATCCAATTAATCAGATCACACCAATACACATTTTATGAATCACTCATCACTTTTTGCACTTGTCAACAAAATTACTAGATCCCTTTAAACACCGCTCAAACACTCAATCGCCCTTCTCTTTGTATATCCTTAACTAAAGGAGATATATAGAATAATGTCCCTTCTTTTTTCGGTCATATCCTCAACGCTCATGGGTTAAATAAGAGGAGATAAACGCACACGTATGTATAAATCAGACCATCTTTGTGGAAATATCTGATCGGGGACAGCAAACGACCCGTTTATTTCCGACAGGAGGGTAATAATACAGAATAACTATATACAGTGGCATAGCCAGGTCAACCAAGACTAAGGGGATGGGGGGGGGGGGGGGGGGTTCCCAAAGATTTGAAGTTGAATCGAAATTTAGAATTTAGAGGTTAGAATTTATTACATTCATTTAATTTCAAAGACTTTATTTTCTGCAATCAATAAACAAATCAGTTAAAACAAATATGGATAATAATATAGAACATTAGGTATGCAAACAGAATACATAATATAGAACAAAAATACTACATGAGTAAGAGTAAATACGCTGGGCCATTATACGTGTATTAAGAAAGAAAGAAAGCAGAAGGTCGCCATTATAAGCAAAAGCTTGAGCAGACGGTCAACCGAGCTGAGATACAATGACAATTGGCTAAAAATAAAAAGTTAGAATTTAAATTTATAGGAGGCCATCTGTTACATTGTAATAACACATTTTAAAAACAACATGGCAAATATTTGAGTATTTTCACGTGACGTACCTTCAAGAACATGCAATCTCCAATTTATCTATGTTTCGTCACAAAGATGTTAAAGGGGTATTACAGTTTTGGTAAGGCTGAACTTAGTAACCAAACCTGGACAGTAACATTATAAACTAATAGTTATAACTCCATCATGCTAGAAAGGTATACAAAATTACAAACGACTAAGTAAAAAGCCCATTATCATTCAAAAGGAGCCATTAAAACACAAGAGGGCGCTCTCTAAAAAGGCATTAGTTTTAACCATTTTTCATACAAAAGTATGCATGTGATGTTTTATTGAAATCATGATTAAATAGAGAGATCATCAACAACTATTTAAAAAACGCTTTTGACAATTTTTGAAAAAGTGTATGCATTTTTTTAATTTTTTGAAAAATTCATCTAATTATTTGGGCCCCAAATAATTATAAGATCATATATATTTATTGATATTTCAGCCGTTTCTGGACCGATTTTGACCAAATAAAGTTTATTCTGCCATTAAAATTGCATGTTCTCTCAAAATCGACACTCAGTTGTTCATTACCTCACAACAAAATTGTGATGTGCAGCGCCCTCTCTACCAAAACTAAACCACCCCTTTAAGTTGTGTTTTAAAAAATACATTCGGCTATTTACCACACCAGCCAATCGGAGTTCCCTCATTTGATGTTCAACTCAACCCCTCCCCCTCCCCCTCCCCCCCCCCCCCCCCCCCCCCCCCCCATCGAGCACATTTGCAGGGTGCCTTAGGACGTTTGACCAGATATAATTACTTCCGTCATCACGAAATAATATTTATCTTTGCACAATAATCTAATTCCTAATTCCATTTAAAAGCTACTGTAGCTTTAATGTGGCGCCCTCAATTCAACCCACCCGGACAATTGGGAACCTACTAAATGATGTTTTGAATAGAATGACATTATGTTTGCGCCCTAATTGGGGCCTTGAATCATAATGTAGGATGCGCTTCCATTCTTGTATATAACTAGTTTGATTTGTTTTTTCAATCTGAACATTATTTGTAACTGTTGCATGTATTACGTGAACCTCATGTGACATGCAAATAAATTGCTCAATCTTGATCGTACAATTTATAGGTAATGGGTTCGTGGTTCTGCTGGCAAATTGTCATCACGGTAAGTAATGATGCAACATACCGGCTGCTGAAAAACTGCTTTATCTATACTAGAATAACGCCAGTGTAATACAATTAGAGTCAATATGGGGCCTAAATTATGGATCTTTTAGCAGAAGCTTCTACAGAGCTTCTACAAACTGGCAAAATGTGTGTAATGAAATGTTTGTATAATATACATGTACATGATTATTGGCTTAAAGGGGTAGTTCAGCTTTGGTTTAGAGAGCGCTTTAAGAAATATTTTTTGTGAGGTAATGAACATTTGAAAGGCTCGCGATTTTAATGACAGGATCAGTCCAGAAACGGCTGCAATATATCCATACATATATATCTGATCAAAATAAAATGTTGGGGACCAACTTTTATTCAATAATAAAAAAAAAAAATTATGAATCCTATTCCTGAAAATGTACCAAAATAGGTTTTAAATTGTTTTTAATGATCTCTCTATTGAACAATTATTTGTCACCAAACATCACATTTACATAATTATTTTCATTTAAAAATAGTTGAAACTCGAGGTGTCTGGAGGGCGCTCTTTTGCATGTTATCGGTTGCTTTTAAAAAAACAGTCCTGTTTGTTTCTACCATCCAATTAAACATCATTAAATTAAAACAGTTTTTAATGATAAATTACAAGTGCAATTACTAGTTACTCAGGCAAATTTTGTTTTACCAGAACTATACTATCCCTTTAACCTGGATGTATGCCTAGCGGGTAACATTATCGGAGGATAAAAATAGTAAAACTGAGGTGAAATATCAGTAATGATCTGTGTGTTTGCAGGTAATACGATCATTATTCGGGTGAACATTATCATGATATCAAAATATCAATGATTTTGTTTGAAAGCGTTTACTTGCATGTATCGCTTTTCCGAAGCTTGTTTTTCTGTTCGTATATCATACAAAACTGATTGATAATGTAACATGCCATTTTCACGGACTATCTTTCGAGCATATCATAGGCACGCAAGTGAATTTTTATATGAATCACTATTCCAACTAATGTTTTACACGTGATAAAGAAGTATACCTTCAAGCTTCAACTATGCCAGAACGAGAAGGAAGAATGAAAAATGCACGCACTTGCATATTAAAACTGATCTGAACATGTAAAAAAAGGATTATGGCGTTATTTTTTTTTTCGTTTGAAAATAAAATAAAACAAACCTTAGTTTTAATAACACATCTCGTTTGGGGTAAATTTCAACATGTAATAAAATGCTTAATTTCCCCAAGGTTAAAAAAGGGCGAAATCAAGTAAATGCACTTCTTTAATTCTGCTAATGCAATTTAATTTAATTACCTGCGAGTCTACCATATCATAACACTCACGTTGGATAATGTTTATAGCATATTGTTCTTTTTTTTGTCATATTGCCAAACTGAACATACCATCTTCTCCGTTAGCTAGCTTTGATCACAATGGGTGGAATTCACAAAGGAGGTTTGTAGGAGGCTTATACAAACCATGGTTTGACCAAGGTTTACATCTATGGAATGCCATTTGTAAACTGATGGAGAAGGAATGTAAACTCCATACTTGTTAACATTGTTGATTTACAATTTACGGTATGCGATCAGCATTCCATAGATGTAAACCATCGTCAAACCATGGTTTGTACAAACCTCCTACAAACCTCCTTTGTGAATTCCACCCAATAACTCTTATATGATCGTAATAATGACAGCAATATTGCAAATATCAAAATTAATGCCCGTTGGACGAGGTTAGTGACCGGATGCACGCGATACCTTAAAATGCGTACAAAGTCAGTGAAATGAGTTAGTGTATACCACTTTCGCTCACTTTCGCTCATTATACTCGGTCGTATAATATTCATTAATCATGGCATTTTCACACATCACATCCTACAAACCTCCTTTGTGAATTCCACCCAATAACTCTTATATGATCGTAATAATGACAGCAATATTGCAAATATCAAAATTAATGCCCGTTGGACGAGGTTAGTGACCGGATGCACGCGATACCTTAAAATGCGTACAAAGTCAGTGAAATGAGTTAGTGTATACCACTTTCGCTCACTTTCGCTCATTATACTCGGTCGTATAATATTCATTAATCATGGCATTTTCACACATCACATCCTACAAACCTCCTTTGTGAATTCCACCCAATAACTCTTATATGATCGTAATAATGACAGCAATATTGCAAATATCAAAATTAATGCCCGTTGGACGAGGTTAGTGACCGGATGCACGCGATACCTTAAAATGCGTACAAAGTCAGTGAAATGAGTTAGTGTATACCACTTTCGCTCATTATACTCGGTCGTATAATATTCATTAATCATGGCATTTTCACACATCACTTTGTTGACATGTGCAAAAAGTGATAAATGGTTGGTACAATGTATATTGTTGTTATCTGGTATGTCCACAGGATATTGTGCGAAAATTTCAAGTCAAATGGATGTTATATGGCCGAGTAATGAGCAAAAATGCAAAGTGATATTCACTAACTCATTGCACTCACTTTGTACACGGGTTTTCTCGGTCCAGTGGATAATTTAACATCTGAACACTTCAATCATAAATGCTTCAATCCATGTTTTTATTGTTAATACGAATACAACAAGGTATGAGGGAACCGCTAGAATTCCAATTGGATTTTAAGGATTTGGACAATGTTACTAAGTCCCTTTAAGGGATCTAGTCATTTTGTTGTCACATGTGTAAAAACTGAAGAAGGGTTGATAAAATGTGTGTTCGTATATGATCTGGGCCCCGTTGCAGAAAGAGAACATATCATAGCGCTGTATATAATTATATAGCAAATGTGCACATTCGAACCAATCGGATTTGCGTATTTAGTCACATGATCGGACTTGCAAATAATTGCAACTTTACAATCGATTGTTACTCTTTCTGCAACGAGGGCCTGATATGTCCACTGAGTGATGTGTGAAAATGCCATGCTTAATGAATGTTAAACGACCGAGTATAATGTGCGAAAGTGAGCGAAAGTGGTATTCACTAACTCATTTCACTGACTTTGTACGCACTTTAAACCGGACTTTAAATTCTCCCGTAGATGTTTTTGCATTCAAACACTTTACTCATTCATATCTTTATAACAAAAGAGAAATTCGGAAACCCGAAACCTGCTTTATGTTTTTACTGGCGATACAATTACTTTGCGATATATATATATATATATAGGTACTACTAAAGTTCTAGGTGCACAAGGTGCACAAGTTCTAGTTGACAATGCTACTAGCTCCCTTTAACATGTTTAATGGGTCAATCCCCTCCATGACCATGAATGTATAACAATATTACATTCAGAAGGCAATTTTGAGACATCCACATTCTAAAGTAATGCTCTTCTGTATTGCGTATATATACCCCGTTAGAGAAGAACGAGGCCCAAGCTCATACAGTTATTACTCCCCGTGTATAATGCACTTTGTATTGTAATATATTACGGCATATCAGACTGTGCGTATGCCATAATTATTATGCAAGTAGTTAGTTTAAAGGGATCTAGTAACATTGTCAACAACCACACAAATTACTTAGAACTCCATAGTGGTTCTCTCATACCTTGTTGTTTTCGAATTACCAATAGAAGCATGCATGGAGCAGGTTCGGGATTTCCTAATATCCTTTCATTAGAAAGATATTTATGAATGAAGTGTTCAGATTTGTAATCATCCACTGAAAAAGTACAAAGTCAGTGCAATGAGTAAGCGAATATCACTTTACCTTTTCGCTCATTTCTTGGTTAATATAGGAAATTGATTTGCCCTGAAATGTTCGCCCATCACCAAGTGAACATATCAGATCACAGCAATACATATTTCCCCAACCATCAGCCAGTTTTGGCACACGTCAACAAAGTTACTAGATCCATTTAAACATCACAATGACACAATACATGTTACGCAATAAACACACGCGCACAATCACACACACATTTGACTGACAGTATACGTGCCAGTATTGCAAGTTAATTAATTAACCTCTCGGTCACCGAATTCCTTTCTAATCACTGCTCACACAATCAATGAACTGAAGATAGCGACTAAACGAAACATAATTGTTTCCGATCTACCGTAGATAACTCGCTGACACAATGCACATGACTGTGTGCTGAATAAGACTGATAGGAATACACGATTCATTGAGGCGCTATTGGCGTATAGATCTTTACGGGCAGTGGTGTTAGGAGGAGAGGCATGCTCCCTAATAATTTTACCCCCCCCCCCCAAAAAAAAAAAAAAAAAAAAAAAAAAAAAAAAGATAACAGTGTTGAAAGTAAATTAACCTCCCGGTCATATAATTCATTTTAAATCGCTGCTTTATCAATTACAATTACTTTTAGATAGCGACTAAAAGAAGCACAATTGTTTCTGATCTTGACTCGCGTGGAAAAGGACACGCGCTGAATTAGAATGATATACAGAGAATACATGGTAGAGTTGGTAGCTTTATTTTTGATTAAAATCACAAAAATAAAGGGAACTTATAAAGCATCTAAATTATTTTCACCCTTTATCCCCAGACATGATGAAGTCCCTGTTTATCTCCATCGTCCCTACGGCCATGTAACACTAGTAATTGCTACTTTACATTTAAATTGACTTTAGTCTCTATTTGTTTTCGTATTTTTATTTCAGCTGCGATGGTGTGGAGCACGAGGGCTTGCATAGGAAGCTGCGACCGTTACATGGAGGTGAGTGTCTCTATAATCATTAGCATTCTCAAACATTCCGAATCGCTTTATATTCCAACATTACAATTTCATAGAGAATTGTTTGCACAAATCGTCGCCTCTGTAAAAAAAAAAAAAATGTTTAAATGAGGGTGCTGGCGAACATTTGTGCAGTGAGCATTTTCCGCACTAACTGTCGTCTTGATCGCCGATGCTCTGTGAGATCGAGCGGTGTAAAATGGTATTCACACACGCACACATACATACACACAGACATACAGGCAGACACACACAGGCACCACACACACACACACACACACACACATAGATACACACGCACGCACACTTACAATACACATACACGCGCCTTTACAAACATAATGCACACACACACACACACACACACATGCACCTAAACGTGCACACACACATGCACACACGCATGTACACACCCATGTCTATACATACAGAAACGCACGCACACAAGCACACGCATACATACATACATACATACATACAGGCACAGAGGCACACACACACACACACACACACACACACTCACGCAAAATATATCGGCACACATGAAAGATGAGACTGCGTGCACGCTGAGAGAAAGTTTGGCTTCGCGCCTCGGGGTGCCTGTTGCCAACAACCCCAAAGCGACCATACTATTGAACCCATCGCCTATCAGCTTTTGGCGTATAAAGTATTGGCTCTATGGGTATTTTAATATATGGAAAGGCATGGATTAATATTATGCAGTAACATGCCACGGAAAAGATGGATTTGCATGTACATTATCTAGGACTACATTATATAAGCATTATCTGATACGTTAAAATAGACTCGTCCACCATATTGGTTCTTTCTGATTTTTCTGAGTGAGTTACAGGGGTAAAGATTTCTAAATAAGAATGATTCCTGACATACTTGTGCAATTTGATAATCGGTCCTTCACGTGGGATCCCATTAGATTCATTCCATTAGGTACAATGGAATGAGAGCTCGGCTTTTATTTGTTTTATTATGACAAATATGTGGGCAAGATCATGCAAATATAACTCTGATGATACTTCCTCAGTAGTCATTAGGCTATTATAGCATATTTTGTTAAACTTTACAACGCTCGATCAATGATCTTGATTACCTTTCACTTAAGGTGCATGTATTAGCGTGTATACAGCACGTTTGAAACGTTGATTCTAGTGAAACGATCTGAAAGACGTCTCAAAACGTTCATGCTGAGCCATACAAATCTATTTTAACGCAGCCCGTGTCACTTATAACAAAGTATAGCCATGACGGTATCATTATCAAAGAACCGCGTGACGAGGGTAAAACATTTGGTGCGAGAGTCTCAGTCCAACAGCGCCTGTCCCGGATGGTATGTGCCCCCATTGAGCGAATCTTGCCTTAACCCGTTCCATCCTGAAGCTTGTAAATAATAATAATAATATATAGCTTTTATAGAGCGCCATCTATCTAGTTGCCTATTCAGAGGCGCATTATTACCCTTGGTCATCAGGTACAGTTCAAACCCGCACAATTATCTTGTGCACCATCTCAACTCCCAGGGGAGCATACTAGCCCAAGCTGCCCAACGGGCGCTGAAGGCTAATTAACACCCGACCAAGTACCCATTTATACTCCTGGGTAGAGAGCAGCAATGTGGATTAATTGTCTTGCTGAAGGGCAGGGTTCGAACTCGGGATCTCGAGATCAGAAAGCGCGCGCTCTACCGATCTTGCCACAATTCCCATGTAATCCATAACATGTTACACCAGACTCCCGCGTGGACTATGGGTTAATAAGGGTAAAGACAGACGGAGCGACAGACCTGCACGCTGAATGTCATTAACTTCAAGGTCTCTATTACATTTATATACGTCGAAGATGCGATGAGAAGTAAGTGGGTCATGGTATTGATACCTCTTGTTAGATGCCCCTTTCAGACATAACCATGATGATGGCATTACATCATCGTATGCATCACAATATTAATTTAGTAGCCACATAAGGTTAATTAACCAGGAGAAGCTACTTGTGCTTTATAAACACTGGGCCGGTAAGACAATGGTTCGCGATATTTTTTTTTTTTCGGCACGAAAAGGAATTTTACTCTGTGTTAGAGTTGAGCTGTTCCCTACCGCTAACCTCTCACACCGTAAAACCCTAAACCTAAACCCTACTCTAACACCCTAAACATAATCCTAAACCTAACCTCAACTCTAACCCTTACCTTAAACCTTACCTAAGTTTCCTTACCATATCCAAAACCATGGGCGTAGATCTGTCATTGATACCCATTCAACAGGGGAGGGGGGATGATCTATTCATTCATCCCCCTGATGAATAGGTATTACGTAAGTCTCTACGCCCATGTCCAAAACCATAACCCTTTAAACTCACCAATCAAACCGATTAATTTTAACCATTCTCCCATAGACGTAACAAACAACATACCCCAATCTGTACGTGTCACAATTCCATGTCACACTGGACATTGCAACTTGTATAAGTGCACGCAGCACGCAGTCTACATAACGTATTCTCTCTTTTCTCAGCAAGTGGTAATTATCTGCTTTTGATATATCAGTATACAAATGATGCGCAGGTATGAGTGGGTCGGTAGGAATTGTTTGCACAAGGTAACTATGGAACTGTTAAACCCACGAGGCGAAGCCGAGTGGGTTTAGACTAGTTTCCATAGTTACCGCATGCAAACAATTCCACCGACCCACGAAATAAACTTGCGCATCATCTGTTTTATAGAATGGGCATTGTTACGCCCCCCAAAAAGTCAAAAAATTAAAAATTAGAAAAATTACCGGATGCATGAAATAATTTTACCGGACGCATGAAATTTTTTACCGGACGCATGAAATTTTTTACCGGACGCATGATTTTTTACCGGACGCATGAAATTTTTTACCGGACGCATGAAATTTTTACCGGACGCATGAAATTTTTACCGGACTCATGATTTTTTTACCGGACGCATGACTTTTCATGCATCCAGTACAATTAATTGTCTGCACAAATTTTGCTCTCAACCAATCAGATTGCAGGGATTTATCAACCCATTCTATAAAACGTGCTGACAGCCCGCTGACAGTTCGACGAGGTTTCATTGCTTGAGAAACACAAACAAAATGTTACAATAACACTATGGAAGCTGCAACCGTCCTACTTCGAAAGGGCGAACTGCTTTCGCAGTATAAGGAAGTAGCAGTATCATACTTTATTAAGGGGGCAAGGAGTGAGTAGTCTGCCCCCCTTCCCCCGACAACCTTTTAAAAGTGAAAATGAGCAAAGACAGATTGGCTTCCCGTGGTTTCGAACCCGAGACCGCAGGATTGCTAGACCATACCGACGGAGCGAGAAAGCTCCTGTGGCGATTTGTTCGTCCCTGCAACCCCCTTCAGTTTCCCGTTGTTTGAAATAACCTTTGACAAAGGCGAAGGGAAGGGGCCCTTCTGGCTGGCCCGTGGATCCGATCCATTGGGAACCTTTGCCCCCCCCCCCCCCCGCCCCCACCCTTCGAGACAGACTCCTAGATACGCTATAGCTATGGCATGTAGTCTGTTGAACTTGTTCCTATTTTTACGATGCGCTGTATACATGTTTATAATTATACGTACATCACTGTATTCCTTCATTAATTTTCTCTTCAAAAGAAGTGCAGAGAAGGGGTCAATTAATCAGTGCGACTTATTACCCTTCTGTTTTTACCTACACTTTTCATATGAACTTTACAATATAATTTGTTAGGTTTTAGTATTAGTATAATAAACCATTTACCTGTTTTCTATAAAATATTAGATGTCTTAAGCTCATTCCCATCATCGTAATTTGCCATAGAGTTACACCGCCTCGGTACAAGCATGCAGCGAAGTGCGACTAATCTAATTATTATCGTATGTTGCGCTACATTCGTTACATAGTAATTTAATGTTCGGCACAGTGGCTTTCATATTCATGCATCATCATAATCGTAAAGACACTTTCGGGCTAAGCAAGGCTTTTTGGCAGCTGATAGCTTATAACTAAAGATATAAACATGATTGAATAGGGTTTTTTTTAGCCTATATAATTTCACCTCATCTTAAATTCAAAATAGAAAAAAAATGTTCCTATATATAATTTATTATTCGTACACTTTTCATATGAACTTTACATTATAATTATTTAAGTTTTAGTATTAATATAATCTACCATTAACCTGTTTTTCTATACAAATGTTAGATGTCTTAAGCTCATTACCGTCATCGTAATTTGCCATTGAGTTTAATACACCGCCTCGGTACATCATGCAGCGAAGTGCGATTAATCTAATTATGCTCGTATGTTGCCCAACATTCGTTACATTGTACTTTAATGTTCGGCACAGTGTCTTTCATATTCATGCTTCATCATAAGTGTTAAGACATATTCAGACTAAGCAAGGATTTTTGCAGCTAATAGCTTATAAGATATTAAAATGATTTGTGTTTAGCCTTTTATAACTTTTAGAATTTCCTCTCATCTGAAATTCAAAATAGAAACTGTTCCTATATATAATTTATTCTTCGTAAACGAGATAAAGTCATTTAGGTAAAACATTAATGAACACAGTTAATCATTAAATATTTAATTGTGGTAATTAATGCAAGTAATCACAACCAATGTTCTTATCCCACATTCCTTGACATATCTATTACACTATTATTTTGTTTGTTCAATTTGTTATGATTTGTTGTTGTATTGCACATTTGTGTTAACGCTGTGATTTAGTTTACTATGAACAGCGTAGCTAAATACCTAACTACTAATAATACTATCTATATTCTCATTTTTTTTAATGTACGAAGAGTACATGTAGGTACACAAATTATCTGCACAAGATTTGTTTGTATATACCCTAGTAACAAGTTATGACAAACCTTGCAAAGTGGCACTTTTATTTCTTTCTCAAATCTTAGATTGTATCCATACCATGAACGTAATGTCTGTAGATCTACATTAAATAAATGTACACCTTTGTTATGGTTTGGCGAGAACAATTAGTGCGCTAGAATAAATTTGATGAATAACAATAACGGAAAGCATGGACCTATTTCAAAAAAAGTTTCAGGAACTTAAACATAAAAAAATAATCACGCATCACGCATCAAATTTATCGAGTGTTCGAAATTCATAGTGATAGCAGGCAAAATGTTATCCTTTTTACCGATTGCTTTATTTTTGTATACGGTAATGTCTGCTTTAAAAAGAAGACAATCGTATCGGATTCTTTTCACGATTGCATGAATGATTCAAGACGGTGACAATTTATCGAAGTATCATAGCGTGGAGTGTCACCTCTCTTCTCTTCCGCACTTCCATTGTTCCAATGTTGATATTTCCTCAGGGTATATTATAGCATCACCCAGTTGTCTGTGCTTATTCTTGTCACCCTCGATCGCAGACGGAATTATTCAGGGAGTTACTCATCGATATAGTTGCCATGGTTACCTAGCTCTCCAAATCTCGATTCAGCCCATTTATCACATTAGTTTGTGGTTCGGTCACTGATCTTCACTCAGTTGTTTGTGTTTATTCTTGTCAGCCTCGATCACAGAGGGAATAAATTTGCTCTCCGACCAATATTCTAGATTCGTTCCATTTATTACATTTGTGGTCCGGTCACATCATAGTCTTGAGTGTCACGCGTCTCCTCGTTCCGTTGTTGATGTTGTCCCAGGGTATATGGTATAGGGCTCGTTTTTAGAGTCGTATGATCTTCACTCAGTTGTTTGTGTTTATATTATTCTTGTCAGCCTCGATCACAGACGGAATTATTCAGCGAGTAAATTTGCTCTCCGACCAATATTCTAGATTCGTTCCATTTATCACATTTGAGGTCCGGTCACATCATAGTCTTGAGTGTCACGCGTCTTCTTGTTCCGTTGTTGACATTGTCCCAGGGTATATGGTATAGGGCTATGGTTTAGAGTCGTATGATCTTCACTCAGTTGTTTGTGTTTATATTATTCTTGTCAGCCTCGATCACAGACGGAATTATTCAGCGAGTAAATTTGCTCTCCGACCAATATTCTAGATTCTTTCCATTTATCACATTTTGTGGTCCGGTCACATCATAGTCTTGAGTGTCACGCGTCTCCTCGTTCCGTTGTTGATGTTGTCCCAGGGTATATGGTATAGGGCTAGTTTTTAGAGTCGTATGATCTTCACTCAGTTGTTTGTGTTTATATTATTCTTGTCAGTCTCGATCACAGACGGAATTATTCAGGGAGTAAATTTTCTCCGACCAATATTCTCGATTCGTTCCATTTATCACATTTGTGGTCCGGTCACATAATAGTCTTGAGTGTCACGCGTCTCCTCGTTCCGTTGTTGATATTGTCCCAGGGTATATGGTATAGGACTAGTTTTTAGAGTCGTATGATCTTCACTCAGTTGTTTGTGTTTATATTATTCTTGTCAGCCTCGATCACAGACGGAATTATGCAGCGAGTAAATTTGCTCTACGACCAATATTCTAGATTTGTTCCATTTATCACATTTTGTGGTCCGGTCACATAATAGTCTTGAGAGTCACGCGTCTCCTCGTTCCGCTGTTGATATTGTCCCAGGGTATTATAGAGGCCTCGTTTTTTAGGATAGAGTCGAATGATCTTCACTCAGTTGTTTGTATTTATTCTTGTTACCCTCGATCGCAGACGGAATTATTCAGGAAGTTACTTCGCCCAGGTCTCGAGTGTTATGTCTCTTCCGCACTTCCGTGATCCGCTGTTGATAATTGTCCAATGCAGGGTTTAGTGGCATTTATAATCGGGAGTCAAATGATCGTCACTCAGTTGTTTGTGTTTATTCTTGTCACCCTCCATCGCAGACGGAATTATTTAGGGAGTTACTTTGCTCTCCAATTGTCGATTCGTCCCATTTGATAATGGTTGTGGTCCGGTCACATCATAGTCTTGAGCGTCCCGACTCTTCCGCACTTCCATTTCCGCTGTTAAGGATGGAGTCAAATTGTCGCCACTTTGTTGTTTGTGTTTATTCACGTCACCCTCGATCGCAGACGGAATTATTCACGTAGTTACTCTGCTCTCCAATGCTCGATTCATCCCATTAATCATAGTTGTGACCTGCCTCGGGATATAACGGTATATAGGAGAAAATATAAACCTGGTGTATTTGCAGCCACGTCGCCCAGTGTCAACCAAAACAGAACTCAAAGGCCCCAATTATCACACGTGATCAGTGGCACACATTTCGAAAAAGACAGAAATGACTAGTAACCGTTTAAACCATGTCGCACCTGTGGAATATGTATACATTTTTTTTTTACATGTCTGTCTATTTTCTACAGCATAATATATATACATGTACATGTAGTTTGGATAACAACGTGTGGGAAAGGTAGAGACATTCGGGAGAGTTACTTTCAGATATTTTAAATCTGTTTTCAACTCTCATGTTTCATGTGGAAGGTGAACGTTCGTGTCCCCCCCCCCTCCCCCCCCCTCCCCCCCTCCCCCCCCCCCCCCAAACAAAAAATCGCTCGGAATTTCACTTTCTCAGGCACTACTCATGCAGGCGCAATGATAGAATTATATCACCCTAAATTCCTAAATAGTGAATTGTCCGCTTTTTAGCTAGATTTGTTCCTCCCGTCGGCGCCATTGAAACTCCAAGGCGATTTTACAATATGGGTTTGTGTGCTATGTGTCTTGAACCTTTCTCTTATGTGACATACAGTTAAAGGGATCTAGTAACTTTGTTGACATGTGCATATAATGAAATATGTATGTCTGTAATCTGATATGTCCACTGAGTGATGAGTGCAAATTCCATTGAATGTCATATGACTGAGTAATGAGCGAACACGCAAAGTAATATTTGCTAACACATTGCATTACATAGATGACATTATGCAGATAAATTTATTCTAGAACACTTCAATCGTAAATATCTTTGTAATAAAAGGGAAATTTTGAAAACCAAAACTTGTTCCATGCTTCTATTGACAACGCGAATATAACAAGGTACGGTATATGAGAAAACCACTATAGTTCAATGTTACTATAGATCCCTTTAAACAACAGAATATCAAATGCTAGAGGCCTATGGCTACTTCGTGGCAAAATGTTTAATGTTGTGCTACTGCGCTTCGTAAACTTTTCTCAACTCACTTCAAAGGCAGTCGCTGTGTGCTGAGTTGTAAAACCAAAACAAAGGTGTTCCCATATTCATAGAGCCGCACTAGGTTACATTAGATCCACTCTATATCATGTCCATTGTTAAAGGGACTTAGTAACATTGTCCAAATCCTCAAAATAAAAATTTAATTCTAGCGGTTCCCTTATACCTTGTTGTATTCGTATTAACAATAAAATCATGGGACAGGTTTCGGTTTTTCAAATTTCCCTTTCGTTACAAAGATATGTATGATTGAAGTATTCAGATAAGAAAAACTCCGGGTGAGTTTTTCTTCCGTGAACAAAGTGAGTGCAGTGAGTTACTGAATATCACTTTGCATTTTCGCTCATTACTTGGCCATACAATGTCCATTTGACTTGAAATTTTCACACAATACCCTGTGGACATATGAGATAACAACAATATACATTGCATCAACCATTCATCACTTTTTGCACATGTCAACAAAGTTACTAGATCCCTTTAATGCCACGGATAAGTAAGCAGCACAAGGTTTCTTAGTCTTTAGCTATGGTTATACCTAATTAAACCTAGTTGGCAACTAAATAATCTCGTGTTGCATACTTAAACCTACCATCTAAATTAGACTTAGGAGGTGTTGTGGCACGATCGGATAAGCGCTTGACTTCCAATCTCGGGACCCGAGTTCGAACCCTATATATCGATGCCCTGGCATTTTATGTCCTTCAGCAAGGCATTTAAGGACGTTCCCCAGTTAAAGTGAAGTCCATGTCAGTTTCTTCAAACTTTCCATACCGTAACTTTGACCCATCCGAAGCCCAAATATGCAAATAAAACCATAGGTTCGTGTGCTTGTTTTTCTTCTACGGGACTCTGAAGAATATGGCAATCTGACGTCCAGTATAGAATGATAGCGTTACAGGATCAAGGCCATGATAGGCAACAAAATGTCCAATAGCAAACTTAAATCCCCATAATTCTTTCAAAATCCACGTAATTTTCTCCAAACTTGGGAGAATTGTAGAGAAAGGTATCCAAAACGAGGAAAAAACATTTAAAGTTGGGGGTGTATGCTCTCAATCTTGCTAGCAGCGCCCTCACGCGGCAGAAAACACCAATATCCTAAAAATCCTTCTCAGGGACGTTTTCTGTTAGGGGTGGGATAATGGGCAAGGTTCATAAAACTTATGCTGTACATTCGAAACCCATGTCACTTTTACGAAACTTGCCAAAATTATAGAGAAAGGGTTGCTGAATACAGAAAAACTATAAAAATGGGGGGTTCGTGTGCTCGTTTTTGTGCTAGCAGCGCCCCCATATGGCAGAAAACATCGTAAGACCACAAAATCTGGTCTGGAACCTATCCATTGATGCACTAATGGGGTGGGTTCATAAAACTTATGCTGTACATTCAAAACCCATGTCACTTTTACGAAACTTGCTAAAATTATATAGAAAGGGTTACTGAATACAGAAAAACTATAAAAATGGGGGGTTCGTGTGCTCGTTTTTATGCTAGCAGCGCCCCCATGCGGCAAAAAACATCGTAAGACCACAAAATCTGGTCGGGAACCTATCCAGGGATGCAATGATGGGGTGGGTTCATAAAACCTATGTTGTACATTCAAAACCCATGTCACTTTTACGAAACTTGCCAAAATTATAGAGAAAGGGTTACTGAATACAGAAAAACTAAAAAAATGGGGGGTTCGTGTGCTCGTTTTTGTGCTAGCAGCGCCCCCATGCGGCAGAAAACATCGTAAGACCACAAAATCTGGTCGGGAACCTATCCAGGGATGCAATGATGGGGTGGGTTCATAAAACCTATGTTGTACATTCAAAACCCATGTCACTTTCACAAAACTTGCCAAAATTGCCGTGATAGGGTGGGGAAATATTCACAAAGGACGGTCCATGTGTTGGTGTTTTTTGTGTGTGTTTTACTTGCAACGTCCCCATGTGGTATTTTGTGTGTTAAACTCCACACCGCCGGACAGGTTCTTTCGCCAAACTTGACATAATCGTGGAAAAAGTGATAGGCCTACAATAACTGCTCGAGCAAATAGACTTCTAGGATTTATCAGGGTTGTAGCCCGAGGTGCCTCCACTAATGCCATCTTCTCCTTATTGGTGCTACCTATACTCGAGTATGGCGTACCTGCATGGAACAGTCTGCCATCTAGTGTCAAAGATGCTGCCATTCTTTCACCTTTCCCTGCATTCCTTTTCATTTTAAAGTCGTCTATCCTCTCTGTTCAATAGGCTCATTTGGCTACCAAGGTCATTAAGTTGCAATTATTTAATATGCAACTTCGCTTTAGTGTTGTTCCTTAATACTAGGTCTTATCATAAATAGTCGAGGGAGCAGTAATACTCCCAATGCCCTTATTACCTCGAAACATTTAGAGCAAAGCATGTTTACTTTTTATAACTCATTCATAATATATTTTCCTTATATCCATAATATATGAACCACGTTAATTGTTAGAATCATTCATTAATTTATTCCTTTTAAAGTCGTCTATCCTCTCTGTTCAATAAGCTCATTTTGACTCACAAGGCTATACAGTTGCAATTATTTGATACGCATCTTTGCTTTAGTATTGTTCCCTACCATTTTACACGGTCTGAGTCTTATTATAAATAGTCGATGGAGCGGTGATACTAATGTCCAATGCCTTCTTTACCGCGAAACATGTATAAAATTTTTGCATGTTTTCTTCATATAACTCATACATATTGTATTCCCGTATATACAGATAAATATGAGACACATTAGTTGATATAATAATTTCATTAATTTATTCTTTAAATGTGGTTAAGATATTAAGATATTAAGATAATTTAGCTATATTTGGACGTTAATAGATAATTTTAAAACCATCTTCGTATACGTTAATTGTTATTTATGTTCCGTAATGCTGCATCTTCTGGAGCCAGTATGTGAGGGTTCACGTGCCCTAGGGCAACAGTGATGTACTTTACTTTTGTGTACCCTGGCCCACATACTGCTCCTCACTATTTTCTTTTGTCTAGTCTTCAGTTTTGTAACTTGTATCTTTGTATTATGTGCATATATGTTTATAGTTGTGTTGTATTTGACATTGTATTATGCTATTTGGTCGAATAAATAATAATAATAATAATCAATATGAACTCAAATGCCATCTCTAGAGTCCTACATTCTTACATTGTTTTGATTAAAATTTGGTCAAGTACCCATTTACAACAATTCTTAGTGAAGACAACACAGTTAACAGTCAGACATGGGTAAATGGAAATGTATTAGGCTTTTGAGATGACATGAAAAACATACTTTCCTTGTCGTTTTGAACTTCCTATCTAAAAGGGAGGTAGGCAAAAAAGAAGGTAGTGGTCAAAAATTCATGCCATTATTGAATGTCATCAAATCATAACAACCTTGTTTATGATTTGAAGCAGAGGTGCTTAAACGTATTCATACGTCACAATTAGATACGCGCAAAGCCATTCATGCGTCATCTGACCAACCTGCGCAGTTCGGATGCGCACAAACATAACTGGGGAACGTCCTTAATCCACATTGCTGCTCTCTAGTCTCTACCCAGGAGTATAAATTCCCAGGTCGAAAAAAATGTTTAAAATTAGTTGCCAACTGGTACCAGTTGATACCACCAGTTGGCCAACTGGTTTCAATATGGAAATTGGTACACTGGAATCAACTGGAATCAATTGGAATCGAGTAAGAATCCAGTAAAGCTTACCAGTAAGAAGACCAGTTAAGGTAGTTGGTTCCAACTGGTATTTTGAATTGGTTTCAACTGGCATTTCTATTGGTTTTAACTGGACTGCTCCATCTATCCATTTATCTTTACTGGGAACCGGGAATGTAAACTTCTACCGCTTGATGCCAGTTAAAACCAGTAAAAACCAGTTGAATTTCCAACTGGTTTCAACTGGTTTCAACTGTTGTTTCGACCTGGGTTGGTACTTGGTCTGGTGTTAAATTAGCATATAGCGCTCTACATCATAGGGCAGCTTGTGCTAGTATGCTCCCCTGGGAGTTGAGATGGTGCACAAGATAATTGTGCGGGTTTGATCTGTACCTGATGACCAAGGGTAATAATGCGCCTCTGAATTATAGGGAACCTAGATACATGGCGCTCTATAAATGCTATAATTATATTATTATAAGCTAGTTCGGTTTTACGAATATGGGTCTCGACCAGGTCATCTGAAAATGTTGGGTGTTTTGGTGGGTTTTGAATCTCTGCGAAAGTACATTTAGTAAGGACGTACAATATTCCCCTCCAAGTGATATTGCGATATGTGATCGTTTGCATTTGTCATGGGTCCCCATGAGCATGATGAGGTAAATTCCGTAAGGTTCTCTTACCAGTTAGAGTGGATTTAGAGATCGTCTTTTATTGACGATTGAGACTGACATTTTTCATTTACATGGAGCCATGGTATAGAATTGCTTTCTTGTTTGCTTCCTAACTGCAGTTTTGATACATGCTACTTTATATACAATATACATGTAGTACTCCCCCGATTTTTACTGAGCAAATTTGACAACGATTATTTTTCAATCACATTCTCTTGGATAATTAAGCTTCAAAATATATATTTTGGTCCTTACACTTGCCTCTGGATGAAGAGAGAAATTTGTTATGAAGAAAAAAAAACAGCACCGGGATTAACTTTCAAGACGTTCGACATCTTGATTGGTGTTTTCACGCTATTGCATATAGTTACAGATTTGTCGGGGGCTTTTTTTCCTTTTATTTTTTTGCATTTTAAAAAATGATAATCCCCCCCAAAAAACATAATTCACTGCAATAACCATAAGTTTCCATCAAAGTATAACGACATCCGGGCAAACCGTTGACTGAATGAATTAATATATTTTCCAGGCCCGAATTGTGACGATGATGATAGTACTACTATCCTACAGTTATTATCGTAATGGACAAGCCCAAAATAATTTCGGTCAAAATATTCGATAGCTAAAATAGCGGGCAAAAAGGTAATCAATAACATAATGATGGTAGATGTCGATCGGTATAGCAGCATATCTAGCTGGACTTGACTCTTGGTAGTTTTTAATCAAAATTAAATTATACTACATTTGGATCGGAAATTAATCACAAAATACACGCATAGAAATAACAATGATATGCCGTGAAATATAAATTTTCTTTAAAGGGATACCGTAGTTGAGTTTTGGTAGAGAGGGCGCTAGACTACCTTTTTGTGTGTGAGTTAATGAACAACTGAGTGTAAAATTTGAAAGCGCATAATAATTAAATAATAAAATCATCTTTGTTTGATCAAAATCGGTTCAGAGACGGCTGAAATATCCACAAATATAACAATTTGTAATAAACCTGGGGCCCCAGGTTTATTAGAGAATTTTGAACCAGCCGTTAAAATTTTTTTAAAATGCTTCCTCTTTTCAAAAAGTTACAAAATAGGTATTTAAATAGTAGTTGGGTATTTCTCTATCTAATCACTATTTCAACAAAGCATCACATGCACAATATTTTATTCAAAATGGTTGAAGCCGATGAGTGTTTAGAGAGCGCCCTCTTACGTTTTAACGGCTCTTTTTTTAATGATAACATGATCTTTACTACGTCATTTGTAATTTTGTGTTCCTTTCTAGTTATAACTATTAGTTTGTAATGTAATGATGCAGGTTTTGGTTACTAAAATTCAGTTTCACCAAAACTGTACTCTCCTTACCAGAACTAAACTATCCCTTTAATTTCTGTTTGTAAAATGTATTTTTGGGATCATGGTGTTTTTAGGAACACTGTTGATCATTATTGATCATTATTCGCGTCTATGAATAATATGCATGTGTCATGTAAAAGATAATAGTAAATATATAACCACCACTATCACCAATATTATAATCACTACGTTCATTCATCATCATCCATCATCATCATCATCATCATCATCAACATCATCATCATCATCATCATCATCATCACCATCAGCATCATCATCATCATCATCATCATCACCATCACCATCATCATCATCATTATCATCACCATCATCATCATCATCATCATCATCATCATCATCATCATCATCATCTTCACCATCATCATCATCATCATCATCATCATCATCATCATCATCATCATCATCATCATCATCACCATCATCCCCATCATCCCCATCATCACCATCAGCACCATCAGCATCATCAGCATCATCATCATCATCATCATCACCACCATCATCATCATCATCATCATCATCATCATCATCATCATCATCATCATCATCATCATCATCATCTTCACCATCATCCCCATCATCCCCATCATCCCCAGGCATCACCATCAGCATCATCAGCATCATCATCACCACCACCATCATCATCATCTTCACTATCATCATCATCATCATCATCATCATCATCATCATCATCATCATCATCATCATCATCATCACCATCATCATCATCATCACCGGTTTTATCACCATCAGCAGCAGTTGCAGCTGCAGTAGAAGTGACAGCAGCAGAAGTAATTTATAAACAGTCAAGTCGACTTATGCAGACCTGTATATTGTTATGCATGACTTACAAGCCCCGTTGGGAAACTAGTCAAAACCAGTACATGACTTACAAAATCCTGGAAAACCATCAAATATCATCGACTTACAAATGACACAATATACAATTATTGAAATCGCTTTGACGTGGTAAAAGGTTAGAACCAGATATTGCTATCATCATCATTATGAATATGATCCAGCAACAACTACAAGCCTGGGCCCATATTCATGAAAGCCCGCTAGATTAGTTCCTTGCTAAGTCTATTTTGGATGACGTGGCTAAGAATTATACACAACCATGACAACGAAGGTAATGGGTTCCCTATAGGCTTACCCAGTTGACCCTAGTTGGGGACTAGGAAAACTGTTTGCTGCTCTATAAGCTGTACATTTAAAATACACTTAGCAATGAACTAAGCTAGCGGGGTTTCATGAATATGGGGCCAGGAGCCGACATTATTAATGTTAATAAATCAAAGCTACAGGGAAAATAGTTCATATTCAGCCATTTATCTCTCTATTTGGACTTTACGCGGTTAATGGAGTTGAAATATATATACATTTATTTTGGCGACGTATAATTGCAGTCATTAGAAAAATCATCTTATAAAAGATGGACATGAAACGTATGCATGGTCAGGACACTCGTCATTCATGTTAATATTAACCTCATGTTAAGTATAATCTCTTGCTAAAAAA